>QNGE01001624.1:26362-66327 GCA_008508345.1 Paragonimus westermani
TATATATTCCCCAGGTCCTTTCAATGTTGTCTTTCACGAGACTGTCCTGGTCTCCATCAGTTTTTCCAATAATAACGTTCAATCAGTGACCCCTTTTGATACCAAGATCTATAATTCATAAGAGATCTCCTCTTATTGAGCTGGGCTCAGAGCATCGACACTGATGGATATTCTGTAGCGCAAGCAGATAGTGCTCCAGTCGCTTACTCAAAGACAGGTCAGTTAGACATTAAGAGACTCACCACCGTCTGGTGAACCGATGTTCGTTAGGTACTAAAGTTATGTATATGAAACAATTATTTTGAAGTATCACTAGTTTACTCGATGTGAGAACGCACTGATCATCAGGGTCACCTGTTTGTTTGAATAGATGTCAGTTTTCGAAACTTTTTTCAGTATCGTAAGACCGCCAAAGATATCAGTTTCATTGGTCAAACGATACTCTCCCATACCGTTCCACTGTGGTTTACTGTTGGTAGGTTGGACATTTAGACGCACTAGCCAGCCACAAACATCATCAGCGTTTTATCCTCATCTCATGTCTGCAGTAGTTTTTGACACTTCCGGAAGTTCGTTTAAAATTCCTGCCGTTGCCACTGTATAGGCTCCGCACGCAGCCTAGTCCAGCAACAAAACGACTGGAGGTACATATGAACAAATTGGTATCCAGTGAACATTTTCGATTCAATGTGAATCGCCCTCAGGAGGAAAAAGGTGAGAAGACAGTAGTAAAACTCATTTGGCTGGCATCTCTTTTTTATACCATTGGCCTACTGTTGTATACGCGTCAAGGCCGCCTGTGTGCCCCACACTCGTGCCAAGGCTCCAAAAGTGTTCTGATTGGTCGCGGATTCAACGACCAACGGCTCACTCATCCATGTACTTCAAAATGACCCGATTGCATGTAAATGCGACAATACACGATGCGCTTCTACTGAGTGACTTGTTCTCACCATAGTCGTTATTGTCCGTAAGGCATGTAGCGGATGGGGATCGGATACAGATACAACATCTAGTCAATTCCGATGGTGATGAATGGGTACCAACCCATCTAACTCCCACCAGTCAGAGTAAAGTCGTGGCGTGCTAGCACAGTTGAGAGAGCTGTCCACGGTACATGGGGTATTTTTGCCGTTGTTACCCAGCATTCTTGCTGTAGGACTGACAATATATA
Source organism: Paragonimus westermani (assembly GCA_008508345.1). Taxonomy (NCBI): domain Eukaryota; kingdom Metazoa; phylum Platyhelminthes; class Trematoda; order Plagiorchiida; family Troglotrematidae; genus Paragonimus; species Paragonimus westermani. The sequence goes on from QNGE01001624.1 coordinate 27,537, forward strand.
GTTTAACCTCATATGACTGTCAGTATCTCTAATAATGATTAGCCAGTAATCCGGTTACTAAATGCTGCGTAAATAGATTAATCAGAAGCTCCATATCACTGCACAGAGCAGGTTGCTGCAGTCGTCTGCCCACTCTTAGGATACCCTTGAATAAAAGCGGATTCAGCTTCCGAAGTGCACCGTTACCACCAAGAGGGATTTCTTTGATCGATTTGGAATATGTCTTTGCCCTCATCCCACTACTTCGTTAGGTACGACGTTTTCTCATTTCTGGGATAATTGCTTCTTGTTGTGCAACCCGCATATCCCGTTCGTCATCTTGGCTAGTTCTTACCTGTTCAACCTCTCCGTGCCAACCACTTTAGACATCAATTATTTGTGTCGGAGAAGCTGTATGATCGTTCCTAGCAGATTACCTTATGATAAGATGGACTTAACAATTGACATTAACAAACGCAAAAAATCTAACCTTGGATAGTGTCAAGATTGTAAACTTTTTCAAATTCCTTTTTCATGTTCGGTTTAGGTTCATCAGGACGTGGTCACTGACTTTTGTTATTGAGGAGGAATTCAAGGCCTTATGGTTACTTTTCCATCTTTCGGGATGCATGCCAAACGGGAACGGTTTCTGCTGCTCCACACCGCAAACGACAAGTTCTACCATCAAATGTATGGCTATATGCTAACTAGAAGAGTTCTTGTGGCCTGCTGTTGGTCACTGTTTTCCTTCTCACGCGAGACAAAATACGTTGGACTTATTCAGTCAGACTTTGCCTTACAAATTGCGTCGACGATATCCTAATGTCATTTACACCAAAAAGATGACAGTGTGTACAAACTGCTCGAAGAATCAGCTGTATCACAAATTAAGTTCTCTAGGACAGCACTCTTCTTTCCTAGAACTCGTAATCGCAAACGAAATTCATTACAATGATCAGACTAGTATTAAGGCTTCATTAGGCCACAGTCATCATTTGATCATGGTCTTTGAGTTACTCTACCACTATACACAACAGCCTATGAAGTTGTAGTTAGTCCGCATCTACAGCCAGTTCGACTTGCCAATATGAGAAGTCGCACGAAGCTCCACCAGGGTGCTAATTCAGTCGCCTCTGAAAACCAACACAAAAATCATGTTGCGCAAGTTAATAAGCCATATCCGCTCTCTCCTCGTTGGAGGAATACGCCTACGTGTTTATAACTACGGGAAAGTACACGCTAAACACAGACAGTTCGACAACCCCAAAAAGCATTTTGCAAAATGCCAAATCAATACAATTCGGAAATCGATCGCACTCATCTCAAAAAGCAATCAAAATTACTCAAAACAGCGCCCCACCATCTTAGGAATTCACATTAACCTCTGTTTTTGCGTTAATCGAACAATGCGGTGACTTTCAAAAAACATCGTCGCTGAATCATTCAAGGATTAGTACGTTGACGTTTACAACTCTAACCCACCATCCTCTTCTCGTTGTCTGTCCTAACGGTTCTTTATCTGCAGAATTCTCGGCACATGATATTCGAGATTTGCCTGCTAAGTCCAACCATTGTGTTTCAATTGGCCGGGAACAGCTTTATTTAAGAATACTGGATGAAGTTTCTTCCTTACTAGCCGAACCATTGCATGACTTTTCCACGTCGACTCTTTCTGCTGGTATCCTCCCCGAGAAATGGTGAGGTGTTATCGCAATACGTACATATAAGTCCTCTGTCAGCTGTCAGGCAGCGAGCCTAAAGAGAATTCTGTGTAACATACTAGAAGGCCTTAGACAAAGATCTCGTCTCTGTATCTCAACACGGTTTCCTGCCAAATTAATCTCACGTAACAAACATGCCGCATTATCTGGACAGCTTAACGGACGCTAAAGATCATGATCTTATGTTGGATGCAATTGCTTTCGATTTTGCTAAAACACTTGACCTGGTGCTCCACTTCCTGTTTCGACAAAAACTGGTACATCGGAAGTAATGGTCACCGCTACATCGTCTCATTTATTGATGAAAGGACCTTTCATGTTAAAGTTGGCACCAACATCTCTCATGCACCTATCTCCGCGGGTGTACCACAAAGATGTCCTTGGTTCAACACTATTTTTGATTCAAGTCACTGATTTACCTAAGGGAATTTCCAGTCACTCTTTTCTCTATGCGGATGACAAAAACCTGGAAATCTTGCGACCCAAATACTTTGCCAGATGAATTTGATGCATTTTATCAACAGTCACAGGAGTGTCACCCTCCCGTCAACGACAGTGTGCACAAACGCAAGTGTGTGTTGCTAAAATAAGTCTTAGAAAGGACCCAGACATGTGGCTGTTGTCCAACTTGTCCTTCTGACCCCATCACCACAAAGCAATCTAAAAAGGATTTAATGTGCTATTCATGGTGAAACGGAAGTTTGCTTCAACTGACAAGAAGGCTTTCCCGTTTCTTTACAACGTTTATGTCCGACCATTGATTGATTACGCTAACTCATTTGTTTATTCTGGCCTTAAGAATGACGCGAATGCTCCCTATCGTGTAGACTGAGGGGCGACAGAAATCGTAGGAGACCTCCGGAACGTTCACGTATGAGTATGAAATTCTCGGTTTTTACCCTGTGGATTACTAAAGACTCTGAGATCACTTCTTGCTCATGTTTCTTCTTTTTTTCTTAAGGGCTGACAAAGAAACTTCTTAATGTAGCGTGAAATCACGATAAAATGTTGTCTAAAGAATGACATCAGACGTTCGCCCGATTAATTTTTTCTGCCACAGGATGGTCATTCATTGGAATAACCAACCGCCAGACGTCGTTAATGCCTCTTCTTTGATGTAATTTGAGGCATTATTAGACATTTTTATGATTGGTAAAATTGGACGGCATGATCTTACATATTATCAAGTTTTATTGACTTCACACTAACACAGTAATCGGAGTGGCCAGCGCTATACCAGTTTTCCAGTGGTTGCATTCCAGAAAAGCTGACACCCGCACGACACCGGAAAAAGAATCATATTTATCCGGGGACATTAGTTATCGGCCTCGCACCCGCGTCAGTGAACCATGGAATCACCTGTAATCTTTGCCTTATTTTCTCAACTTCAGAGTACTGTCTGTCTATCGAAAGCCCAGTGAAACAAAACGGTAACGGACCTTTCGTGGGAGACGTGTAACACGTGTATCCTGCCACTATGATTGGACACAGTACATCTAGTCTTGCCAGTCTACACTGGCTACGATCAGAATAAACAGCATTATATGTCGCAATAACTGTTTTGAATCAATGTGGCTATATACAGCAAATTCTGTCAGTTCGAGATGGATCGCAATCATCCACATTTGCGGACGTTAAAAACTAACATGTGATGCTCATAGGATTGATGGCCTGTTGTATAAGAACTTCAGCTCGTAAAGCAAACGGTTACCAGCTCGATACCCATTCAGATTGTCTCTACTTGTTTAGTCCAAACAAGGCCGGAACTGGTCGTTAACTTTCGGTATGAGCTTGAGTATTTCATAGTTCCTAAACGGTTCCATGGGAGTGTGACCTGTTTTACGCTGTTAGGTTCGCTTACTTGAGAGAAATCCTAGCCCAGACGGTGTCGTTGACAAAAAACCAGAAAGAAGCTTTTTATCCGTCTTGTTGTGGGGAATTTTAATCAAGGTAGCCAGTCAGTGTATTGAATACATTCTGGAGTCCACCTTCACTTGTTTCACAAGAACCATGACAATTCCCCCCTATTAAAAGGTTGCTATATGGCAGCCATGACACGCACATGGTCATCCTTACCGGATTGCTCAGGTAGCCGGTGGACAGTAATATGCATGCAAACTGTTATTGATTTTGGTTGCTTCGTTTCACACTGTCCGTTAAACATTGTTATATTTAAGCTCGCATGTTGCGGCGTCTGTGTGACAGGATGCGACAAATAGGTTCCAGAGATTCAACTCACAAAAAGCTCTTTCTGACTTCGCTAAAAATAATTAGCATAAAATTCTACGCACAGTGTTAAGGTATTTTCACTCCTTTTCTACTCAAACAATCGCACTCCACCGCCCGGTAACACGTGTACTATTCTCCGTTCCATTAGAAAGTACTGAAAATCCCCCCCCATTAATGAGTAGTATTTTGCGCTCCCCAAAATAAAAATATGAGAATCCAGTGGTGTGCGTAATCAGCATAAGTTGAACCACTGCCTCTAAGTGGGAGACCAGGGATCTGTCCCAGAAAAACCATATGTAAATGATTTCGTTGTATATTTTTTTCTCTTTATTGCAAAACCTTGATTACAGTAAAGACGAGACTCATAGAACAAAGTTTATTTAATCTGAAAAGAGAAAGTATACAAAACTCAGTAAATAGTTGTAGACATCGATTGCTTTGTGAACTGTGAATAATGTTGGAAACTCGGGGAAATTGTCAAACGAAAGGAATTCTTCAGTTTAACTGTTCCGAGTTAAAGCACACACAAATCTGGGCAATAACCTGGTAATGCTATTTAAAATCGATGACTAGATGTGTCTTGACATTCGGGGAATTCACAAATAGTTTTAACGAGAACTTACTTCAAAAACATAATGAGAGATCAGGGTAAAACGTCGTAGACAGTCTTGGGTAACAGAGAAAACGTAACAGTTTCATGAGTTGAGTTCATTTCATACATTTTTATCAACTGCGAACACTTCAAATTGAGTAAACGAACGGTTAGGTAAAAACAAATGAATAGTGATCCGTGGCTACCTGAAACCATCTTGATGTTGGTTAAGGAAACCAGGACAGGCAGATTGTGAGCGTTAAGCACCATCGGGCACACAACGGAGGCGTGTAGAGCGTGTTTAACAACGCCACAATAAAGTTGAGCGCTTTAACCTCAGGGCCTATTGCGACCACACGAAACGGTTAAACCACGTCAGCTCTTGTTGGTATCAGCCAAAGGCCTAGTGATTAATGAGGCCGAGCTTCGGTTGTTTGGAGAACCGTTATTGACCGGTGGACCCATTGTTTGTTGCAATCACTTTGGTGGATGTCCCTTGGCCAGTTTCTCCAGCCGTCTGTTTAGCCTTCCAATGTATGTGCCCACGCATCGGCGGGTGATCAAACCGACTGGTCGAGAGAACATGTTTAGGCTTTCTGATTGGTCGCAAAGGCATGCTTTTGGTGTGCACAATGAGACGAAGCAGGGCGGCGTTTTAAGTCTGATAGAAACCCAATAACAAACTTCTTAAAGTATATCATCACGTTTCCACCTTTGTAAGGTAAACCAGGGAAAAGTTCCCTCTTCTGCACAGCAAGCTGGACTTCCATGTGGACGTACAATTGGCTTTGATACTCACCATACCTATCTGGATAGTTAGTCGAAATCAACACATCTTCTAATAATCATAATTCTTTCTCTGTTGTTTCGGTAGGGCACAACATATGTGCTCTGTAGCACATTCTTCGAACTAGAAAGCGACTGCACTGCATCGCAGAAAAGTGGAGGAAGTTAAGATACTGCTATGGATAGGTTGTTAAAGAATAGTGAAGTTTTGGTCTGTGAACAATCAAAAACAGAGGGGTGTGTGAGCTCCATCGCAAATGTGTGAGTAGTAATGTGGCGTAAGATGAATTTAGGAGTTTTATATGAGAATTGGCCGAAATGAGACATGCAGTATGTAGGTTCAAAAGTTAGGCCATTAGTTTCCTAAAATGGAGCAGTTAGAATCTTGTTGTGATCGAAAAGTACTGATTGAAAAGTCTGCCGGACTACGAAAGTTGCGATCACCCATGAATTCTCTTCAATTAATATCAACCAAAACCCCCTACCGTAGGTAAGTAATCAATGTGAGTGGTGAGAAAAAATATAAACCCACTACAGATGTGTCAGTAAAACAAATCTGGTTCCGAAAGTTGGCTGAGTAGAACGCGCAGAACTCTGATAAAAGGGATACTGATGGACATAACGAAGGTCATAGTTTGCTCCGTTCGGAGGTTCACATGTTACATCGTCTGGAATTATCGTCCACACTGGTTTCAGTTACTTCACCAGCTGGCGAGAAGTGCCGAGGCGAAGGTCGCTGGTTGGAATGATTATGGAAGTATGGATGTTTGTAAAAGAACGTTGCAGAGAGCTGACCACAAGAGAGTATGTGTTCGGCAGCAATGATAGGGTGGAATAAAGGCTGGAAACTTGCGGATTATAGATAAACATCTTCCGATTCATGTACAATCACTGGGGCTGAACGAACCGATAGAGAATCGTCATCCTGGGCGACAAACACAGAATTGCATCGGTGCATAAACAGTCGCATGTCTGATTCTGAGGAAGCTTCTGGATATTCCGATAGAGACAATTTCATCTTCAGAGTTCATGACAAATGACCGCAAGTAAGAAACATAGATAGTAAGATAAACTGACGGATGTTAATGTTCAGGCCTATAAGTATGAATACCAAACAGCACTGTTTCTGTCGCTAGTTCGAATCCAGCCGAAGCCCTGATTTGTTATAAATGAGTCACACAGGTGTTTACCATCTAGGTAGCAGTGCATATAAGAAACAGTAAGAAACATTTACATCCTAGGGAATGGGTTCAAGAGGAAGAGGATGATAACAATTCGTATCTGAAGGTCATCACGCTTGGAAACTGAAGTTACAGGGAATATTTTTCAATATCAGGGTATACTTAAGCGAAAGGTCAGTCTTGAGAGGTGCCAGTTCAGATACACACTCATGAAACAGATCTTGAGCCTGAAAACTCAATGATATTTAAGTATGTTAAGGTTTAATGGATCTTCTGAGTTATGAAATTGCACACTGATAAGGATACGGCTATTCCGATGTTGCAAAAGGTCTAAGCGACTATGATAATAAAGTTCGATGTGAAAAGAAGATGAAATGTCTCCACTGTATTGTTCGGACATAGCTTACATCGCTTTCAATGCATTGTTGGGAAATTCATGGATTTTTCCATCATATCCTAATGTTGTGAATCCAGAAGACGGACGACACTAAGGTTTTCTTATTGGAGAAACCAATACACTACTTAAGCCTCTCAACGGGACAAGGAACAAAAACACTCATTTGCACACCGCACTCTTCTGAGGACGCTCCAGTCGCTTTGGACACCATGTCTCAGTTCCGTCACGTGGCGAAAGTCATTAAATGTCATTTTGCCTCCCACCGATCCTTCCAATATGTCTCCCGTATTTATCCCGCGACCATTTCGATCCATGCGACTACTGAATAATGGTGTGAGTAGTATGGTGCGATCGTCTACCCTCACTACACTAGAATGATCTGTTCCCTGGCCGAAGTTATATCTCCAAGCTGTTCGGAACGTCCTTGGCTTCGTTATTGATAACAAGCAAGTCAAACCAATGAGAAGTGTCCAAGCACACCTTTTAGAATAAGAGCGGTAGTTTGTACGTCCGTCTGAGAAGACAGCATGACTGAACTACTCCGCAGACTTCTGTTGGTTGGAAAAATCCAACGCAGGCCGTCAAGAACGAGTTGGACACTTCCAATTGATGAATTTATTTCCACTTGTGTCAAAGGGTTTCAAAAATGTGATCATCTACTCAGTTCCACTTGGGAGTTCGTCAATGTTAATACAATTTCAATGGTGTGTGTGTCGAAAGCAATAGTCAGTGAAATAGTTGATGAAGAGTAGAGCAACAGATTAGTGGAACGGTCGTTACGCAACGAGTAATGCTCTAAGGACATGTGTATGACACTATTTTTCAAATCTGCCACTCTGATACGAATGTCAGCAAGTTAGTTTAGATCGGAAGAAGTGAAAAATCGCTCTGTATTGTCCACTTCTTGTTTCTTTTTTACATCAAATGAACGTGATAAACACACAGAATTATGTAAATGAAAATTCGACTTCTGCAGTTCACTCCATTTGGGCTTCGATATTTGTTTGTTTCAAGCCACAGATGGCCTTGCTGTATCAGGTGAACGGACCCATAATATTGTCAGAGTCACAATTGTTGATCGAACACACGTTATGGGCACTCACAATCGAAGGACAACAATTAGTCGGCGTCAATCTACGTCGTGCTTACCAACATACTCCTAACTGTGTCAAGAAGCTACATCGATAGAAATGATAGATGTATGAACTTTAGGATGAGTGGAAACGTGCTGAAATGTGTTTATGACTTGACTATGCAGCCTAGTTCCCACGTCCTGGGTGGAATTTAACTTCCAGTTTTGTTAGTTACCAGACTCACTGACCACAGCTCCTCGGATCAGTTTCCACTCGGCATTCAGGAATAAAATATCAGTAATCCGCACTTTATACGTTTTGTTCAGATGGTTGCAGTTGGTTTTCTGAAGTCAACACTATTTGTACTGAAAGCATTGTGTGTAAGTCATAACCCCACCTCACCCCTATGGACCTGAATTATATTCCACCCATCTTAATTGTCTATATTCATTATTCTTCCTCTTGTCCCACTTGCCATATAATGATTTCTGATTATCGTTATTTTTTGCAGAGGTAGTTAATATAAAATTTCAGTGTCCACTAGTATTCTGTTTCCTACCGCTATTTTCTAATTTGTAAAGACAACCGCTTATTTTAAATGCTGTAATACTGAATACCAGGGAAAAATTTGGTCGATATAAATTGAGTAACTCTCGTGCTTGCTTACGGTTCTTGTATTCCCGTCGCAAATAACCGCCATACTGGATTTTTCACTCTAATTCCAGCCACGCTTTCATGAAGCAGCCGTAATGGATAAGGCGTCATATTAGCTGTAGAATTTTTAGGATTTCAACTGTTATATGTGGTCTATCAGGACAGCTGTAAACCTCTTCTTTCAGGCAAAACAAGAAAATTTGAAGTTTTATTCAGATCAAACCGGTTCTGTACGCAGAAAACTAATAATCAACAAGAAAGTATGACTTACGTTCACGTGGACTCTGCGTAAAGAAATCAACCGTTAGCAACGCAGTTACAACGCAGTAGCACGAACACTGGAAGTGGATGGTGCAAAAGCAAGCAATTCGGAATACATCTTTTCAATGGAAAAAACGCCTTGAAGGTAATACAGCCAACACCGGATACATTCAAACCCTTAGGGTTAAGAAAGTGACGTGGTGGTTATTGAGTTGACAACCCGTCTAACGATCGGGGTTTTCCGTCGAAAATACCCATTGAAGTCATGAGAACGACAGAGTTGCGAACAAGACTTGTTTTCTGTGTTTGATCATCAGGCTAGTTACAACACAATAAATATGAAGCCATCAGCATCCGATTGCGCAACCCTGACCTCTGCGCTCAGAAAAGTTCGTGCGGACACTTAACCTCCCCTGGCCCACAATCAGTCAAGCTCATGATTTGGAACAGTGATCACGTAAATGATAACAAACACGTCGTGCTTAACCTATATTGACCGTTTTTCTGACTCACACTAGTCACTTTTTCATATTTATTGTGTTGTAATTAGCCTGATGATCAAACACAGAAAACAAGTCTTGTTCGCTACTCTGTCGTTCTCATGATTGGGGTTTTCTTGATTATATGGCTGCCGTTTTATCACCACACTACTCTTGAAATTTGCAGTAGTGAAACATTATCGGTCAAAATCATCACTAGCCAAGGCCGAAACATCACCTGTGATCGTTCAGTTATATTCGACCTGGAGTAACGTCCAATTGCCCGATCGTCTCGATTGGGGGCAAAGCACTTGTCTTTTTAACAGCAATCGATAACCGCGGTCGAAACTTCTCTTTAGGTTGAACTGACAAAAATGAGTGAACTTGTTAAACGGTATTTTGAGTACTTACAAGTAGGGGAGAATTTTGGCTAATCCAAGTTAAACATCACTCGAAAATGATGGCAGCCGTTGAATTCAAATAGACATTTTTTGGCTTCTTCCAAAAAAGTGATAATCTCGATTTCCACCTTATATAGAGTTTATCAGGAGTGGATATACTTTCTATCCCGAGGTTGGGAACTATGACTTGTTTTCAATAACGCAGCAGCATTTATTAAAGCCCAGTTGATTTAATAGCAAGTGGCCAACCACATTTGCTCAAACGACGAAGAAGGTTCCTATCTCTTTACAGAAGAGAATTTTGGGAGTACCACCTATTAATACTGTCCGATGAACAATTTGTGACCCACTGCCTTCGGTTGAACCTTTAATATTTGTATGTAGATAGATCAGGATTTACTTTTGCATGAAAACATGAAACGTTACACCTCTTGGTGCGAAAAGGGTTGTATAAAAGACTAGTTTGTCAAAGTAGCGATTGAAGAAACTGAAAACTTCACAGCTATAAAGACATCGGATTGGATGTCGTTTCCTGTCTCATGAAGTGAGACTGAATCGATGTCAGATTTTGACACGCACTCGAGTTAAACTAAAAGTAACTCAATAAGTAACAACCAACAAATTAAAAATCGGCAAATTCCAGTCACTGTTCTTCTTCTACGAAGGAAAAGTTGAATAAGGAGAATCGTGCGATGTCTGCACTTATTGAAAACCCCGATGAGTAACCATATTTCAACTAGTGAAGACTGAGTGGTAGTGAATATCTTCAGAAGAAGAATCAGCCATACACTTTTGATACAACGAGCATAACTTCCACAGAATATAACTGGCAGAATCATAAAGAGTTTGCAGTCATTCGAGCATCAGAAGCCCCGGTGAATACCACGGGTTATTAGGTACAATACGAATCAATCAATACGTTAGGCTGAAGAGCATACTGTGTGGACCAATCAATGACTCAAGGTGATCTTCTCTGGTGAGAGGAAGTTAACCAACGATGGTCAACGTGGTTGTAACTAGCACCGAATTGAAATGTGTAAACAACCCGACATTTGAAGTAGCTGATGATATGAAGGTGAGTGGCGACTGTTTCTTAAGGGCAGGTGGAATTTGCGTCTATACAGAGAAAGCAGAACTCTCATCTATACGTTCAGACATTTTCAACTCACCAACTGTCATTTGTTGTACAATACGGAGGCAAACATGCTGTTCTACAGGGCAAAGATGGCCTATGAATTGCCCCAGGACAAGAAATAGTGAGCAGTTAAAATGATGCGATTGATTGGCCGTCTGTAAACTCTTAGTCCAGAGCAGTTGAGGAACTACAGGGATAATTCTTCAGACACAATTGTGGGCAATGAAAAATGGCATCGGGTGGTTACCGCAGACCCACCATGGACACAGTACGGTTCTCGCTCACGATTCTTCAAAATATTACATGAATGCAGACTGAAGATTCATCCAGCCAGAATGGGTGAACTCATTTGACAGCGTTGTTATTGCGCACTTCTTGATAACCAGCGATTACATTGCCGTTGTTGAATACGACTCACCCGTCGTGTCACAATCTCAATATACTCAGTACCGTCCTGTGAAACTCGTCAAACTGACCGTCACTTACCAAAGTTTACCCATCGATTGCAATTTGGAAAGTGATCTATTGAGTTACGACTTCGCCACAGGGTGTAAGTTTGAAACGACCGCACATAGAGAATCACTGGTGAGCCACCCAACGATCTCACTAAAGTTCTCACAGTTTATGCACGTGCTGTTATCTCGCTAACTCGGAGAAATCAGTTGGTTTTTCTAGATCACAATGTCAATGGCTTAATCTAAGCAAGTGTACTACAAGAACAGCTGCTGACAATAGTGTTTTTCCAGAACGTTCGATTGTTTTCAAATAATGGTGCCCTGCTCTTTCGGCTGATGAAGCTGTGTTGGGGGGGAGTTTAGGTCATTCAATAAAAAAGAAGTATCATTTTCAAGATAAATTCATACAGGGCAGGTTGATTTTTTTCGTTCTTGGTCAAATTTGCGCTGTGCTTGATATACGGTATCCAACCAGACAAGGATGTTTCATGTAATAGTCGGTTGATTGAGAACGGAATAGTGCTCAGCAGAATCTTTTTAAACACTCAACAAAAGGAAGCAAATGTACACATCAGATCCGAGTCGGCCAGCTAATGCTAAGTGAACCTGATATTTTGTTGTGTTCACCACTGTGTGGACATTGTGGGCTGACTACTGGAAACCGCCCGGCTCATTACTGTGTGCAACTGCTCTCTATAACGGTCGGAGTTTCCAGTCGAATGTTCGACTCGTGTAGGTTTTCTGAACGCCATGGGGTGCAGAGAACAGAGCAGAACCGCCAAAATGTGTCCGAAAATTTAAACCTGGGACAGTCAGTTTTTGACTGTTCTAATCGCTGGACATTACATTAAACCAGATTTGCGATGCAGTTTTTCTTCGTTCAAAAAACCAACACTTCGTGATCTCACTTAAAAAACGGTAATGGTTTGCTTAAATTTATCTACTAACCAATCAACAGTCTGATTCCGTCCTAACCGTGGGATAGACTACACTCACTAAAACAGTGGGATAAACGGCAGTCTATTCAGTAAACTGGCGTGGCTGAACATGATCGGATTTGCTTCTTTTGGCTCGGGAAAAGTAACCGTAACCTGCGCGTTCATGAAATGAGAGTAACGATCACTGCCAAATTTTAACTTGCGTGAATGAGGAAACCGAACGTTCATAGCCCACAAGAAAAAGCTACCTCCCCACTCATTCGAGATGGTCTTCAAATCGGAGGCACAGTTTTAAGATCATATTTTTGAGCAAGTCACCCAAAAATTATTTTCCCCTGGAGGAAAGCTGGAATTCCAAAAGCGATCAAAGGATTCAGTCATTGTTTCATAGCATTATCAGCAATAAGTTCAAAATGCTGCTAACTCACTCTATGCGATGTTCAGCACAAACGACTGGCTCAAAATCAACCACGTGGGCTGAGCCTTTCAAACAACGAAACCTCCAGGGTAATGCCAATACCAACGCGGACTGCTGTTCCTAAGCTAGATTTCATTGCGATTCGAGGCGACAAAGATTTGAAGTCCGTACATTCACTTATAATCGAAACCAGGTAGCATGAAATGGAAAGACTTGACAATTCGGAGTTCGATTCTCATACTACAAACACTAACGCGCACCTACACACCACAGGTTATAAATGCAGCTCAATCACTCACGCCTGTCAGGTCGTTGAGTTGTTTTCCATTCTTCCACTTTGACCGTTTTTTGCCTGGAACCACTCACCCAGGCAATCACTGATGGTTGCCTAAAAGCTAGTCAGAATTTACCGAAACTCACCACGTTTTATTGTGGGAAAATCACGTTGACTGAGCTTTTCGAACCCTGTTATCACACTTAAGGAAGATACTTAATCTCAACACCGGATGCTTGAATGCGTTGGCAATCGGATGTTTTCAGGATGCAAATCAACTCTGCAAGTGATAGTATGCACGTATCAACAAGAAGGCCGACAGTTAGAGGAACTTCCCGCTATTTTGTACTAACTACTTACTAGCAAACCACAATACCGTGGAGACTATAATGATTAGAGTAGCAAGGTGTTCAGCAGACAGGAGTCGAACCAACCAAAGTTAAGCCACCAGACCCATGGTAGCCTAATACTTACAGCTATTTCCTTCGATTTATGTTACTTAAACGTTGAAAAGAAGCACTCTACTGGAGGTTAGCGCATAGTAGAGCTCGTTAGCAGTTCACATCCTTGATACTGATGAGACTGGAAATCTGGCCACACTTTCCTCAAACAACCATGTTAACCACTGCGCCCTTCACCTCACATTCAGCATGACTGATTCATAAGACGCAAACGCTCAGTTTCATTCGATTATAATGAAAGCTTAGACAACCGACTGCCTAGGGAGGAAACACAGTAACTGTCCTGTTATTTCTAACCGATAACTTAAAATTAGGAGTTTTATCGAAGCTGAAATAACGGAAACCATTAACTTGCGCGAGATTTTGATTAATGGTGAGCAGTATGGGACTTGTTTGATATAAGGTGACCATGTTGCTTAGTCGAGACGTTTAATCGTAACCGCCTCAGTCATTTACACCAAGTGGGAATTATTGTGACCCACTATGATAGTGAATGCCAAGACGAGCTTGTACCAAGGACCTGAGGTAAACGTGCGTCGGAGGATTCGTAAAGTGGGATGTTTCCACTGACCTGGAAGCAATGCATTAGGTTACGTAATCGAGTTATCAATCTGTTTCCGTTAACATTTCACCATCTTTCCTACCAAACAATTTTCGGCTCTGTTGATGTAACTTACGTTGCAGCTGAACAGAAATTGTTGAACGGAGTGTAAGCTAGTTTCAATAGCTCCTTGGTTGGCATTTGTCATGTGTATGCTGACGCCCCGACAAGCGATCTCTCCCAAGAACATTTTCTAATCTTGGTGTGTCGCTACAAACCAGTCATGTTTGTGCCAATTGCGATGTAACTTACTAGAAGCAGTAAGTTGATATTCTGTACATCGGAACGAGTGGTAATGAATCGCCGTCTCCCACGTCTTATAGTCCATAACAGCGTTGTACAAATGCACACAGTCCATATTTATTTACACTGTCCCTCGTGTTGTTTCACTTCTGTGCTATACACAGAGTTTGATGTCAAAGCTATAATCAATGTGTGAATAAGGTGCAGGTTGTATTAATGGAATTCCTCACTGATTATCACAATTAGATTTTGCCTTGATATTGAGTTTATTATGCTTGCTTACCTTACCAGTTGGTTTACACTGTTAGGATTTTGTGTCAGAATTATACCGGTAAAACGGTTTTGAATGATAATCCTGTATACTTCAGAATAACATTACCATCATTGAATAACTTTAATATCTGTTACTTTTAAACTGTGATGTGAATGAATCCATTAACAGGAATTGTTGAATAACCTGAAAAATCAGTTTTATCTCTCAGAGATGCTGCTCCCAACATTACCCTCGCTAGAATTGCTGAAATTATGCTGGAGTAAAAATGTTCGTTTTTACCGCTGACCCAAGTTAATGTGTTAATGAAATTGTTCCGTTTAAATCTTATGTTTACGTAACTTTGTTCCAATTAACCAGTCAGGCTGTAAGTGAACTCGATTAGAACAGCATGTGTGATCGGGCGGCGGATGGTTCATAATTAGTAACAGAATTCGACACCTGGTCGGAAATTAGTCGGTAAAGCGTTTTTTGATTAAATGAAAGCCCTCCCACAGGTCAATCTGTTCCACGGCCCACACACAAACACATCTTACAACGTTTAGTAATTAAATGTTTCGATTTTTTAAGCTTGTGTGTCGTAGGCCGCAGAAACGGAAAGGGTGCAAATTTCGTAACAGCCCCAAAAAATTTGTACCTCATTCTAACTGTATGAAACAGCCTTAATACTATGTTTTATGTGGTCAAACGAAGACTATCGTAGCCAGTTGTATTTTTGTCTTCTTTTAAAGTTTTACGTTTCTGCCTGTTCTTTTTGTCGTTTTATTCTACCTTTCTGTTTCAACTGACGAGGAAACGATGTCGACTACGTCCTGTCTTTATTCGAACATCTTAGTGTTCGTATATCCCTTTGCGAGGCCACAACAATCTCCACCGTTGTGGTGAGCCAGGTGGTGATCCTCCGGGTGGGAATATACACAAAACAACACTTGTTAACTGGCCACGTGGAGTGAACATCTGCCCCCCATCTCCACAGATTTGGCTGACGAAGATCGTGGGTACGTTCCCATATATTTTACCTGTACTAGATACCGCAAAAAGTCAGGCGACTCTGTTACAAATGAATTCATTTGAATAGTACATGTCATAAACCTTTAGTTGGATAAACGAACAGGGCGAAAGAAAACCAGCTGGGTTGAAGGCAGAGTAGGCATTTCTCAGTACCCCACACATTAATATAGACGTGAATAAATGGATTGTCCGAACCCATCGTATATATTTTTATATCTGAGGTATCCCATAGAGGATTCACTGAAGAATGACCATTGTCCAAAAGGAGTCACTCCTGTCCAACTCCCTAGGACATATGTAAGAAGCTGGGACTACAGATTGATCACTTCCTTAATATGACCGTAAAACAGTTCTGACCATAAAATGGATTCGTTGCCGTCTAGAGAGACCATACCACATACCGCCACATCTTATCCTTTGAATTCTTAAGTCCAGCCTAAACGAAACATTTCAGTTGAACTTTCCGCAGACAACCCAGGTAGTCCGGACCCGCTGCTATGTTTACCTCACCGGTTTCAAGCAAATAAATCGTTCATGTCACTGTTGCATTTCGAACCACAAATCTTTGGTCGATTAGAGACATCACTTGATGCCAATCTTGATAATCTACATTGCCTGTAGGCAAACAGTTTCATGACATTAGTTTATTTACAAAATTCCGTGCTTCATTCCTTTCTGGAGGGTCCTCGGTAAGTCTCTAGTAGAAACTATAAGATACTCAAGTATGCTCCCACCAACCTGATTACGGCCCTACCGAATGTAGTCCATTACATGGAGAATCTGAACCGATTTATCACCGAAAACAGTATGAACTTTTAGAAAACGTAATATAAAATGCAGCATCAATTAGTTGTTGTTCGAAAAAACGGACGCAGTGTGCAAACATTCACAACCAACTTTTTTAGAATAATGACATGTTTCTTAGTGGCATAGTTTTTTATATCGTCAACACATCGTCTGCACTGTCATTTCCTGCAGAAAGTGCTACTCTCAGAAGGAATCAGTTTCAGCCGGTGTCGTTATCGGTCTTTTTAACAGGGGAACTTTGTAGTTACCGTGGTTGCACTTACCGCGGTGATGTTCACCGTTAGTATAAAGACGATGAGAAGACTCTTAGATTCACACTCGACAAGACCGTGCAACTCATGGTGTTCACCGATGCAACTGCTTCCAACTTGGAGAAAGTGGTTCAAACAGTCGCCTTGTAGGACGAAGGAACCCCATGTGATATTGTCAGATCTTTTCAACTGTCTCAGTGATGGCTTCCAGAGCTACTGGGTATTACCTACCTAGGAGAAAACATACCTGCGGTCGAATTCCTCCAGACCAGATGACACCACCCGAAAAGTATGACTAAAAATTGAGCCCTGAGGTGTTATAAGTAAATAGGTTGCTTAGTTTATGTTGTTACCTATCACATACGTCTCTCCAAACAAATTTTTTGAAACCTTTGAAGCGACCAGGGAGGATGACCACAGAGAACCTACTGTCATTAACACTATAAAAGTATGATTGCACACGAACTAGTGAGTGCGTTACTGTATGGACTGTTTAGAAGTGTTTGGAAATTCACACATTGAGTCACGGAAGAAGACTACAAACCTAGAACCCTTCAAAATAAGATACGGTTCTAGTAACCTATGTCCTTCAGTTGCTCGATAGCTCATCATCGTCAGGAATGAGTCACTCCGAATGTGAGGAGTGTTATTTGTGGACAACCAAGATGAATGTGTGCGCCCAAACTTGACCCGTCTACTCCGACCTAATTATCCAAAGTGTTGGTCACGGTTTCCACACGTGGACCACCTGAACATGTTACTCTTATACAGCGTAACCTAGTCGAATTGCTGTTGACCCAAGATTAGATGGGCTGGGTGAGGTGTGAGCGCATTTCTCATTGAATTGCACACAGTGAGATTAATCACGGCGGGGTGCAAATTTGATCAATTCTAGCAGACAGTTCATTAGAATAAAAGAAGCTACTCGCCAGAAGTGGTTTCTTGTCCATATAAGCTGAATTTCTGTTCTCACATTCGACTAGCAATTTGCCCATAAAACAACCTCTTAATGAACATGAGGCCGACCGACAATAATGAATGTGATGTGAAATGAGAAGGGGTAATCCCATGAGAAACGAATTCACACTTTAAAATGGACGTTATTGTGTTCCGTGCACAAAACACTTGTCACATCCGTCTTCATCTGTTGTACAGTGAAGGTCGGTTGGTTTCTCAAGGCTCCGTAACAAATCCAATTTCCGTTTAGATAGCAATTTATGGTTCGAACAGCAGTCCCCCATATGCAATACCTAAACTCACTGAAATGACTGGAGGCAAGTTGGGGTTTCAAAGCAGTAAGATTACTGTCAATATATGAGTCAGGCTGCTGTGCCTCAATGTCCACATGAATTCTAAGTGGCTTCACTAACAGCTGAACATCCAAATGTACGTTCGAGTTTCGGTTTCTTGGCAACCAGCCAGTAACGAAGCCACATACATTTGTGGCCAACAAAAGTTCCCTAGTAAATCAAGAAACTGAGTATAAATATTTCATCCTTGTTTTAGCTCTTTGTGAGTACATATTCTTGCCGCGAACAGAATTTGAACTCTAGCCCATGTCCTTGTGAGATAAGTGAGTTGTCCAATGAGCCAGTGACTTCTTATGAGAATCAGCTGAGTCGTCCAACCCAAACTCTTGACCACGCTGAATTATGAACAGTGCTGCAGTCACGTGACCGTCTAGAAAGACGTCGTAGTAACCTTCTCATTAGCTTCAAACGGAAAGCCACAGTTTTACTCGAATTCGAAGACAGCTGAACATTTAGGCCCGACACTTTATTCGTGTCTAACATGAGATCAATGTCGAGGCGGAAAATTCCGCCGGTCCATCAGGTGTCAGGCCGGAGTTCAAGTCCCAGCCACTACGGGAGGATGTATAACTGAAGAACTGGCTGAAAAACCTGTACGAATGTGACAGCTGCAGTCGATTGTTAGTGGCTTTCAACTCACGTTTACCAGAAATCTCTACCAGCTACCAGTGTTTAAAATACAGCTCAGCAAGTTAAGTGAATTCTTTGAGAGAAGTCTTAGCCGTGGAGGCATCGGCCAAAATTAACCAGAAAGTTACTGCATCTTTTCGTGAGACGATCCGGCAGGGTGAGCAGTATTCACAGGCAAAAATGTCTTAGCATTCATATATTCATCTATTTGATAGTGCCTAATGCGAGATCAATAATGCAATTATCAATAAGGCGTGATCGGAGTTAAAATATGTGCAGTACTGACCAGCTGTAGCAGAGAAGAAACCTGAATAGATGTTTCTTTTCAAAACGAGCTGTATAGGAAGACTTATTTGACCACAAAAGTTTGTTAAGCTTATAGCAACCAACTTTCCTAACATTTGCTAGGAATCAGAAAAAAATTGTTATCTCAGCTTAGTTATGCCTTCAGGGTTCGTTACCCAAGTTTCAAATGTTTCGGTCGCCGACCGTTTCAGCCTCAACTAGTGAACTAGGCACTCTTCCTGTAAGCCATTGCGAAATTCTTGCTGATAAACTTAGGTATGTTTTAGGAGTTGAACAACGGCTAGCTCGACAAGCGTACTGGTTTGACAAATGATCGTGGCATGGAAAGAAGGCACAGAATCCATGGATTGCTATAAGGTCAAAGACAGATAAAATAAATAAGTAGAAAGGAATCGAACACTGCTGGAAATTTTGTGACTAGGACCTTTCTTGTAGACGTGTTCAGTCAAGAATGATCATCAACGGTGAAGTCCGCTAACTGGTACAAGCAATAAAAGTTTGTCTTTCTAGTTTTAAACCCACGACAACATAGTCCTGTTAGTTCCCAGTCTACGTAAGAGAACCCTGGCGGAAAGTGAATGGTAATAGACCAGGACATACACGTCTCATTTTCGTTGTAACCACATAACGATGACTTGAGAAAGAAAACTCATAATACCTGATAAGCAGCTGATGATGAGAGTGAACAACTAATGCAAACAAGCTACAGTTGACCCTGAGACATCAGGCTGAACATACGACTAACATCCAAGTAATCTCTTTATTCAATGGGGTTTCTAAGTGTGTGAAAGACAGTATGCATGCATATGAGGAGAGGAATCTTTAAGTAGAGTGGACAAGGATATCCCAATTGCAGACCACATGACGCTGATCTTAATCGGCTTAGAAAATTGTACGTTACAAAGCAACACTGTAAGAGTCCATAGACCGGGAATGAACGAAACTTCCAAAACGATCGCTCAAATGTAAAATTGTGATTGACTGCAGCGTTCATCATTCTCACACCCCATTGATTATATTCTGGACCATTCAGGAAATGCATACGGTTGACACTTTATGGCCACTGAGTTCGGAGAAGCTGGATGGATTCTGGCAAACGTGTTTAAAAATTGCACGTGATCTGCGCTGACAAGAGGAAAAGAAGAATGCCGCAAATTGGATGTAGAGTGAACACTACAGGTCACAGAGTACCGTATTACTAGGCATCAGTTTTACTGAGGAATGTTGACTGAAACTTGTATCGGGTTTTTTTATCACCGTTTACTTGTCGCTTAACTACTGTATTTGCAGCGCTACTGAGACCGTCTATGATTCCCATCACGTGCGGTGAAAACCAACAAGCGCTCACGGATGGAGTCTGAATTGTGTAACAGAACTGCTGCTGTGTTCATGACGCCGTTCCAACTCATGTGTGTTTGTGTTGGTTTCTTTTACAGGACTGTTACTGGAACCCCTACTTCGGAAGGATCCTGTCATGCGATGTCTCCACGTTATCCCAAAGTTTGTCCATAAATGTTACGGCCACTCAGAGTAAATGAGGATGGCTTGTACATTATATTCCCATATATTTTCTCTCTCCCTCAACTTTGAGTTGACAACCTTGGGAATCATACAGTCAAGCTCGGATAGCTGATCAATCTATATGTTCAATTTTGGACTGGGTCACATAAGTCCGAAAGGATATCATACATTAGATTGCGAGGGCACGCAAAGTAAACACAAACAGCATAAGCTAAAAACAAAAAAACGTTCATTAGGATGTATAACATCTTTTAATCCTTTCCACAGCAATATATCACTTCAGCGTACTTCCATTCAAATTTTTTAGAACAATAATTCCCCATTTATGCCATCCATTATCAGCTGTTCTTTTTGACTCCGTAGTCAAATGAAAGATCCTGTCACTTTTGCATATGTCAGCCCAAGATACCACTGCCAACGGACAGTTTGTCTTAACTTAACGATTACACACCAACTAGCACTGACTCACTCCTTGTTTATTCCCGTAAATATGTATAGACTGCATTGATTGATGTTTAGCTGAACCACTTCACAAACTTCATCTTCCACGGCTTCTCTTCGTGACCACAAACACCAACTTGTCCAACCCGGTCTATCTGGTCGACTGTAACTTGCACACAGCTACAGAAGCTGATTAGTTTATCGGGCGCTACCACCTACTCGAGAATGGTCTACTGTCGTATTCCACCAAAGTGATTGCTATCCGACTACGTCGCCCGGATTCGCAGTTTTGGGAATATTTTGTTCGCATGTGGATGCCGTCATGGCCAAACACTGACTCGATACATTCGGCTGACTTACCCGCCAGCCCAACCCCGTTAACTTTTCACTAGCTAAATGCCACCTTGTTTGTGATTCTAACCACAGGGTCAAGGTTGCTAACCAGTTGATCATTCTTCTCACTCCATGGATTGTGCCCGATCGCCCATTAGCCATCAATTACTAACACCAAACAAAGAAGGGGATTGAACTAAAACGTTTTCGTTCGTCAAAGACTCATTTTCATGAATTTTTCTCCTGTTTTCAACCGAGGGAAATATTGGAGAAACGTCACATGGAAAACCGGCATCTTATTTACCGGCCGTACGCCACCCTGTTGTCAGAGCCGCAGTTGACAATCTATGTTTACCCAAATACCGATTCATGAGTGCTCCATTTTACATTTGTCCATTCCACGTGTTACAACATGCAAGTGATCTAAACGATAAGGAGTACAGAATATTTTAATAGCGAACCGCAGTTGCTGCCGTAAGCTAATTCTTAAGACCCAAAGACATCATCCAGGTAAACAGGAGAAGACATCGAAAGAAGAAAAATTGACGACCATTATGATGAGAGTTCGATGCAACAAGATGTGCTTCAGATCACAACTAGGTATTCACAATCAATGTTCTCATAAAAACTATGCAGGTGACGCCAAGTAAAACTGTACATTTAAACCACAGAAAAATAACTAATTACATTAATAAACCACCGATTAACTTGGAATAACTGATCATACGACTTTTGTAACGTGAAAAGTCAACAGTAGTATGTGTTTTGTGGTCAACATTCACCAGAAGCACACGAATGGTTCGATGGGTGTTTATACATATCATGTGTGTGTATCCTGCAAACTTCGGTCACACACATCCGACTACAGGAACGGTAGGTCTACAGACCTCACTGAGTCTGAGGTAAACGGAACAAATGATTTGCAACCGAGTTACTATGACCATCTATTTTGCTTTCGTGATGGAATCGATTAGTTAAAATGGTCCGGACAAATTGAAATTCTATTAGCCTGATCTTTAATAGCAGGAAGAATGATTCGGCGAAAGCAACAGTTTTAGGTGCTCACCGAACATATGCAGACATAATCAATGGTCTAGATGAGGAGAATGTTTAAAATAGGAGATAACCAATATGCTGACCCCTATTTTATGACCTGGACTCCTTTTCTCATGTTATTCTTTTCTTCAAACTGGCAAAAACTCTAAGATTCCAGTAAGACAACGTTCTAATCCATACGAACATATTACAACGACCTGATTCGCTTTCCGAGGAGATATAATTGTGGTCCATCCTCTTGAAACCTTGATATCAACTTATCTAGTACCTATAAACATTAAAGTTTGCAGCTTGATTACAGTGTTGGATGTTAAAACGGGGATAGAATGGATGGGTATGTGTTACAACGCACTGCAATCGTTCAGTGGTGATGCATCAAGGACAGAAACAGAGAAAAATGACAAAGACACGTTCTACCCTTAGAGAGTTGCATTACGGAGCATAAGGTATCTTCGTAATTTTGTTGATGTGAACTTATCAACACTCATACATTGCAACTGGTCCAATACGGTAGACATTTCAACTAACCGAGTTCGATGGTTGTTCTTGTCAAGGATAATTGACAGCGTATATCATTGCTCCAACCGAAATTTGAATCCCGAAGCACGTTCTCATTAAGCAACCGTGATTGTAGGACGGAGGTAATCAGGTTCAGTTCTTCCGCGTACAGGTTCACCTCACCCATGTTAGAAGAATGTTCACTAGTGTTCGTTTGTGCTGGACCAATGTGAAGCTGCTGGAGGTATTGACCGGACCACATCGATTTACTATAGGTAGCTCCTCTAGTCGAAGCATCCTCTCGGCGACCTATGAGTACGTCCAGAGCTGGCACGCAGTTGTTGGTCTGATGTAAGCGAAACACAATGCAAATTCACTTACAGCATTGACCTTCAGACAAATCTTTCATCAGACCCCATTCAAGCCAATAGGATTGGTAGTATACCTTCTCTCGATGCGATCGAGCGACCTGAGCATTGATCACAAGTAGAGGTGGCTTCACGTTTAAATACGGCAAGTTGGTTATGCTTACTGTGAGGTCAAAGTCACACCGGTTTGAGGACGTTTCGAACCGACTTTCTCAGTTTCACCTGCTTACTAGCCTCAGTCACATGTTTGGCGACAGAAGTGGTTCACGACTCACTGAATATTTACGACAGTTTATTAAACTTAGGACTAACGAGATACTAGTTAGGATGACAATGACGTATTTACTCGAAGTCACTGTTCATTCACTGTAATTCAGATCAACATCAAGTACTAAGAACTCGAATGAACAGTTTGTGCAAGTCCGTTGTCAGGCAAGCCTTTTTTCAAAACAACACAGCCGATTATTAAGGTCTTAGATTTTTTCAATAACTGGCGATGTTCATGGCTCATTTGTAATTTATAGCAACTTATCATAACATTTAAACGCTTTTAAAAAATTTGAAAACCATGAGCTTTTCGATACTTCTTATCATGACCCTTGGATGACAGAAATTTTCACTGTTTAAACAGAACAAATTAAATTGGCATGCAAAGTAACATACCCTCACATAGACCTGAAGTACTCTTATGTAAGTGCACTGAAGTATCGTGCATTCAGTCAGAACAACAGTCTGTTGCTCTCGTCAAAGTTTGCGTCTAGGTGCCTATCAACTCGGTGACTTTTGACGTATTTTGATAAATTTCTGTTCCCTAATTCCCGCTCGACCCAACGCAATTATATCGAGCGCGGCATGGTGACAGACGTTAAACGAAAATAAAACAATCAGTTGAAATTCATAGAGTAAACTAATGGTTTGCCATCTATCCGCTCGAAGTTCTATGAAGGTGGACTCTTCCGAAAATTCTGAGAGTGGCATGGTCTCCGACATGCTTGTGATAGTTCACTCCAAGTGCATAGACCGTTGTTCTAACAACTGGACTGCAAAAACTCGTCTTTTTTATCGCATTGCAAGTGGTTCAAGTTACAGAAGACTACGAGGAGAACATTCACCTTTAATCATTTTTGACGAGAATGACAGGTTTCCCTTAAACGTTCAATTCCGGGCTCACCGGTACAACCTTGTAAGGTTTTTCACAACGTTTGGCAATAAAGATTGCTAGCTCCGACTTCCACGATTATCTGATCTTAATTCAACTGACAACTTTACGCTCATCCTGATCAGACGAATCGGAGAACCATGAACCTGTACATGCTTCCTCAGCTTACATTAGCACTTTACAGAATAAAACAACGAAATAACACAAGAACTCATCACGGTACATTTCAAAATTATGCAGTAATGTACCGCGGAAGTAATTTTGAGTAAAACTTGGCAAATATTTCGTGGATTCATTTCCAAGTTACTTCATAACAAATATTTCCATTTTTTTGCTCAAACATTCATACTGCTCGACATATGGCGTTCATTCAAACGAAGGCACGTGAATGGGTTTAAAAACGCATATATTTTTGAGTTGCCCCAACTTAAGCAGGAGGATCTTTTTAGTGGAAATACTCAAACAGGCTGTGATTGACTATGAATATTCACCTTCTTCTAATGGCTAGCGGAATGATCTGACTCCAGTTTTGCTTAGTTGAACTAGTTCACACCCGCACTTGACCTCTTCTAAGAACCATCGTCTTCTGAGATCAATAATAACGACCGAATATGGTCAGAACTACATCAAACTATATACACGGCAATAGAAATATATCGCTCACTCTTACCACATGACTAGCACGCTTACCAAATAGTGTTCTTGTGAAGGTTAATTAACAAAGTTTTGAGTAGCCTGAAAATTTATCAAGCTTTCAGCGTTACGAGGAGGAACGAGTGTGAACTTCCAAAGGAAACCGCATCAAACTGGTGAGTAATCACGGTTGTGGAAAGATCATAGCTTTTGACGTGAAAATATTAAATCTACTGAGCCTAACCACAAGGAGTGAGCGTGTTGTGAACTCAAAAGGCGGTTGATCTGGAGAGTCGTTTACTGCTGGACATCAATTACAAGGTGTGTGGAACTACACAATCATGAATGGAAGCACTATTTTGCGCGACTTATCTGTAGCTACACCAGCTGACAACAATACATCACCATACTACTTGCTAACGTTTCCAATACGATGCGCATACACGTTCCCAATAGTCGATTCCATCCGTTGGTCTTCCTGGCTTTGTGTACAGCCCAGCAAATTCTCTACGCTCGATTCACACCGTGCTACTCATTAACCGAGTTTTACATTCAATCAAAAGTGAGATATAATCCGCCAATTCTCCTTGCGTTTATAAAACACAGTGTGCCTTTTCTCGCCATCTCACATGCGTTATTTTGAACAGCGTATTGCAATTAGTAGTTAGAGATGAGGTGTGAGTGGCAGTCACAGCAACGTTGCCTAGAACAACCCGTGCATACGAAAGAACTGTAACGTCTGGAATGGTTTTTCATCACAAATCGATCGGTTGGTCGCCCTTCTAATTTGATTGACGTAAGAAATTCAACCTTATTTTTTAATTCCTGTGGAATCGTGAACACAAAACCGGCCAACCCAAACATGACTTCAGCAAACAGAATGCTAGGATTCGAAGAATTGAGATTATGGCGTCCGTCTATCTGAGAAGACGGTAAATCATTTTGCTCCTTCAACAAGAACAACAGAACAAACTCTGTAGACATCACGGATGGCTCAATCACCAGAAACATTCATTCAAGCCTTTGTGCAATCACAGAAAATCATGGAGCCATATAAATTTCCCCGTAAGGACCCATACGATGATCGCCAGCTCGTTTTAATCAATCTGATACGCCTTTTGAAACCTTCGCGCTTCTATTCACTTATGGGTTGTTCATTCAAGGGTATGGCGTATGCCTTGGATCCAACCTCCGTTGATAATTTACGGTCTAGTTTAAAAAGTTTTCTTCTGACAAAGGTTAGTAGGTTTAGCGTTTTCAATTGGTTGTACAGTGTTCTCATCGCGGAAAAATCCTCACAACAGAAAACAACCCCATCGGGAAAAGCTTTTGTAAGATATGAAATGCGGTAACTCCGTTGAAACAAACGAAAAAATCCCGAGAGAACTGTACAAAGGAATACTTTTGCGATGTAAGTAGGTCAAGTGCTGTTTAGGATTAAACGGCATAACAGCCTGCCTACGCCGTGATTTCAAGATTGATCACTAAGGCTGAAAGAATTGTCCGCAGGTGATTTTCGTACATCAATATGGCTGACTGAACTCTCACATCCACCTAAACAATGACTTTAGCCTAAGGGTAACCCACCGGTTTTCTTATTCACGCCAAACTAAAATCAACAGATGAAAGCTTGAACGTTTAAGCGATACAATTCAAAAATAACTTCTTACAAATATCAATGCACAAAGAATATCACGATGGCCAATTTGGAATCTACACACCCAAGTTTATAGAGACATGTGGTGTGGCCGCAATATGTACAACAAACCTTCTACCGAAAAATATAACGAAACACATTACAACTGATCAGTTTTTGTGAGTTCCCGCAATCAACAATCTGGCTGAACGACAGTCTTTAAAAGATAACCCTCGTTCGAATAATGTCAGTCTTAATGCGGTCCGAAGACAAGAATAAACAGTAATTATTATGTTGTTCTGGCTACCAAGAGTTTATGAATTTGAATTGTAGGTATTTAGCTCTTTTCTTAACTAGATTAGCCGAACATTAAACATGCCCGCTTGCAGCTATACTGTTCCACTTTAGCGCATAGTAGTGTAGTGGAACAAAGCGTTGGGGCAACAGCACTACAAGACAAATACATGGACTCACAATAGCTGTTCGCAATAGATTCCACTACACTAAGTCTGCTGCGTATTACAAGAAGATTCTCCTCTCTGTAACAACCGATTTGGTTCCTCCAGTGAACTACAAGAACTTTGCCACAGTTAGCCCACGATAACCACGACCGCGTGAAAGCATAAGGCGAAACGCGCGTGGACGAAGTTGTGTGTATTGATTCAAACAACAGACGAGTAGTTAATATGTACAATGAACATAACAGGAGGTATACAAAATTGTGCGTAACAAAAAGGCAAAAGGGAAGATGCTCAACAGTAGGACTTGTGATGAGAATAATG
Source organism: Paragonimus westermani (assembly GCA_008508345.1). Taxonomy (NCBI): domain Eukaryota; kingdom Metazoa; phylum Platyhelminthes; class Trematoda; order Plagiorchiida; family Troglotrematidae; genus Paragonimus; species Paragonimus westermani. The sequence continues at coordinate 54,828 of QNGE01001624.1, forward strand.
TTTAGCATTTAAGTTTATTGTCGTTAGAATTTCACCTCTTCATGTGTTAATTCAGCATCACGTGATGATCTCTTACTCAGCGTTAAAAGCTTTGATGTTAAACAATGTGCAATTTTCACATTTTTTAAATCACACGGTGATTCTTGAGAGTGTTTTAATGGTGGTTAGAAATGATTAGTTAAGTTGGTGATTTTGACGACATGATTTTTTTCTGCTCATTGCGTTGCACCATACCAACTATATCATATAAGCTCAATGGACTTCCTATCAAGAGAAAAACCATTTTAATCAAAGTACTGATTGACAAGGAGCAATATATCGGCAGAAATATGACTACATCAAGAAAACACAAGTTTCTATGACAAAGTGAATTACTTAATATGTTTTTTACGACTGCAATAAATGTCCTGAACGAGTGATATATTCATGTTAGGCCTAACCGAGACACTGTAACGATCGCCACTGATAACGAGAAAGGGTTGTAAGCTAAATGTTGGGGTTAAGGTAAAAATCATCAGGGGAACACGATTCTGCAATCAAAATTCTTGTCTCTAACAGACACCGGGATAAAGATCATTCCTCGCGCGGTACCATAGGTAAACTATTTCTATAATTTCGGAGGAATTTTTCATGTTAGTTTGCAAAGCACCTGTTGATAAACCATACAGACAGCGCGTCCAGATCCCGCTTGGCCAGTGTTTTCGCTGCTCCTTGTTATCTGAATTTTGGGATCCATTGGAAGAAGTTATTCGTGGTGGGTATTTGCATTTGTTTCCCGTATGACTCAACTATAACAATACAGTTCATTGGTCCGACAGTCCAGTATGCACTTCATCCGCCGGCTTTGTTAGTTCATTTCATATTCCCTTCGCTGAAAAGAAGATCTGGGGCTGCCAGGTGCAGCCTTTGAATTGTAGTAATGCATCAACCAACCTTGAGCCAAAGTTTGATTTGAGCATATTTCAAACTGCCGATTACTTTTCCAAAGAAATATTCACTAATCAAATGCCATAAATCATTCTGTCACGTCCTGAGTTCATATCCACATCATCACAAGACCCCAGTCCAGTGAGGACACTAATATTTGTCATAATAGTTAGTAACGAAATCTCTACAGGGCCTGATATTCTACAGGGTTACACTGCAACACATTTGAGGATAACGGTGTATAAACCATCCTTCAGGGATTCAGAATGACCACGTATAGCGCGTCATTCAATCATCCAATCGATAAACCTGAGATTACCAATGTTAACGTTGGGTAGAAACATCATTCTTTTTATTTAAGCCACTAAACGTTTTGCAGCACTTCAATAGCAACAGGTAAATAAATATATAACTACTAGGGATTTGACTGATATAAGTTGAACCTAACTCACTATTGATCGCGGCTATCGCAATACCCACATGCATTACTAATGCATAACTCACAAGCGAATGTGACTGAGCTCTCCAATGTGATAATTCGGTCTTGCTTAGGGTGAGGTCACTAGTGTTGTGATGAGCATGGATGCCTCGTGAAGGATATACAATACCACCGAGTTGTAACACGAGTGCAACTCACATATGTTGCTTTATCCGAAAGGGATTGGCTGAAATGTCTATGAACATCCACACTTGCGTTCAGTTGTCAGTCAGGTTCGGCTTATGTATATACATGTATTTAGAACAAGAAACTCGTCGTCGTAAATCGGACAACGTGGTCTGTCAGTAATTTGAGTCTTGGCGTTAGTATGTTTTACTCGACTAGCACCAGCAACAGGAATGACGAAAGAATAGATCATTGGTTCTTTTCATAATGAACAGCTCGCTGGTAACGGTATGGTCGAGGTTTCGATTAGTATCATCTAAGAAATATTGTAAAAGCTGACAATAGCGGTTGATACCGAAAGACTCTAATATTCCAGAAGAAATTTTAGTTATTTCTTTTATGATGAATTGTTTTCAAAGTGCGTCTATTTGATACGGCGGACCTGTGATAACTAGTTACCACTGATGATAGTTGCTGCTACTGGAGTTGAAGGTAACATGACCCCTAAAACCTACCTCAACATCCTATGATCACCAAGGTGTCAACATACACCTAGTTTCTTGAGCTAGCTGCTAGATAATTTACACTCCAGAAATAAACGTGTACTACTTGTGTGGGAATTTTAATGGTTACCTTGTTTGGAGGGAAGCGTTGATAACAAGCCACGCTCCTGTCAGCAACTTTAGTCGAATGCCTATTTTTGTGCATATAGAGGACAAAAATGAGTGTGAAAATACGAGCAAATAACTATCTCACACGTGTAGTGTTTGGAAATACAGAAGCTCCTCATCTAACTAACATGATAAGCAGTCTGTCGCTTTGGGTCCAATTAGTTAACTATACAATGTTCACCAAGTGGAGCCACTTACTCAAAGCAATCCGTCATCGAAACCATTCCACTAAAGCGACTAGTTTCGCGAATGTGTTGTCATTTCTGCGAAAACCACAAATCGTTCAATGGCAACTTGCATATTTCTTTCAGAAGCCCTTCCACAACAGTTACTGCCATAAGCTTTCCATCATGTCGGGTGCGGTGTTTCACATGTGCTCATGTCACTGTATCTGTGAAACCTCAAGGTAGCCGTCTTAATTCAGGTAACCAGAGCTCTTCCTGGGAAAAAAGAATGGTGATTAATCCAACAATGTGTTTCGTTGCAACCTATATGTAGCAGACAACTCCGCAAGCTCATTGTCAACTCGTATTTACTCAGGAATGGAGCTTGGCTAGAGTTTCGTACGCTTTCAAACTTCAGACCGTGGATAAACTTGGAGTTGCAACCTAGTGCAAACGGGATGCCACAATCAGCTTAGCTTCTTTGATATAATCGAGATGAAGGCCACAAATAACTGTACCGCTTGGTTGTCCATCGTCCACCAGGGTCCACGACTTTAGCAATGAGACATGAGCAAGTCTCGCTAACTTGCCAACTGATTGTGATGTAGAAGAGATCCAACTGGAAAGAATCAGGGCTTCGGTTAGATTCCAACCGCCGACAGAAACAGCATGTCCAAACGCAGTAAACTCTTTGTCGGCTGAGTTACCAAGCCACGCCAGGAGCTGGGGAATTTCACATTTGGACTGTGTTACTCACCAGTTCCGCTGTCTCACGTGGAATCCGCCAAATAACCCGGGAGATCAACTCCCACTCCAGGTGATTTGAAAAATTTATGGTTTCAGATTTCGAGAAATTATGGACGTAATTAATTTGTGAATGACATGGCGGTTGTTGACTACCTGAAACCAACTGAAAGGCAGATATCAAAGAGTTTGAAGTGAAATCGAGAAACAGAAGGCCAATAAACTTCGTCTTTTAGAAGGAATGGAAAATTGTACGTCACAGTGGTTTATATTATCTCAGATACCACTTCCAAAAACATGCAACAAAGATGGTTTATCAAAAGAGTTAGAATACAAAAACCGGTAGATGCAAGCATTTCGTATTGACTCGTCAGTACCAAGTTTAAAATAGCATGGAACGGTTTTCTTTATAGCAAACAATTCGTGGGGTTGGTAATCAATAAGAGGGTTAAGACAAGTCTCTCGGTCCAGGGAAGGGTCAAGTTCACAAATAGTTGAGGCAATTGATTTCTACCGCCTCGGCAAACCTCAAGAATCTTGAACTGAAATAACACAACAGAATTCTGGGTGCATAAGCGGGATCAATAGCGTGACCAGTAGTCAAGACGTGTCTAGCGACTGATGAAATTGACTGTTTAAGTGTTTCTACAACATTACAATTCTCCGGTAACATGAAATTTTGAACCCATTTAAACAAGTGTTCCTTCACTCTGGAGATCAGGCTTCTTTCGGTTCTACCTACGTAACGTTCTTCGCAGTTACATGTACAGTGGTAAACACGATCTGATGTGGCACCGATAGGCTGGTCCCCTTTGATTGAAGGCACTGGTAGCTTTTCGGTCCCAGAGGGTACACGGAGTTTAGCTGCATTAAATGTTCGTCTAAGTGAATTTCTCATTAGTTATGTTGTCTGCCGCATGACATGGTCACCCTTAAATGGCAACTCCATGTGAATCCTCTTTTTTTCTACGGTGTTCACCTCTTCAGACGGTATTTTTTACTCGCTGTGGCTTTCTATGAAATTGTTAGGGTAACCATCAGATTGTAAGACAGAAGTGATCAGGTCTAGTTCCTCTGCACGACTGTCTTGAGTACAGATTTTTCCTGCGCGTGTGAACAGCGTACTTACTAGTTCTCGCTCATGTTGGACAAGTGTGAAGCTGATGAAGTTTAGGTAGTGACCGGACCACGTGGATTTCCCATAGACTGCTCTTCTCATCGAGTCATCTTCTAGGCGACTTATGAGTATGTCTAGAAATGGTAGTTGTTAGCTTCGAATTTACATGTAACCTTCAAGTTAGGGTGACAACTATTAAGGCGTTGTATCAGGTTGTCTATTACCTGTTTGGAACGACTGAATATCAACGTATCGTCGACGTAACGCTTGCGATATGACAAGCCTGCTATCTCCGTATCTAGCACTTGCTCAATTCTTAACTTGAAGAAGTCTTCTAAGATGGAACCCAGCGGATTTCCCATGGCGACTCTATCTGTTTGACGATAGGAACGTTCGAGAAAACGAAAACTGACATTCTCATTGCAGTGCAACAAACTTTCTTCTAGTACTTCTGCTGGGAGTGGCAATATAACGGGGTTTGCTTCGACGAGCTCACAAATATAATCAATTGTTTCATACAGAGGGACTTTTGTGAACAGTGAGTGAAAGTCTACAGAGCACATCACTTCATTAGCCAGGTTAAGTTTGTCCAGGTCACTTATCACTTCGAGCGAATCTTCAATGGAATGTACCTGGAAATTTTGTTTCAGTGGAGTTAGAATATGGACCGTCCAGTGCGCTAACTTATGGTGCGGACAGTTTGTCATTGCTAAAATTGGCCGAAGCGACATCCCAGACTTATGCGTATTCGGCAGGCCGTACAGCTAAGGTGTTGATGATCCACTTGCTTTGAGAGATTTATGTTACTTCATCAATAATCGGCAACTGTAAGAACAGTTGCATATGTTGTCCTATGCTGCCTTCTGTTTTGGTGACCCTGTCCACTCCATCTATCTGTTGAAACTTAGTATGATCACCCAATACTGACAACACTTGTACACAGACAACTTTTTTTTTAAATGACGGCCCCAGGATCCTTATCCGGCTTAAGCATTACAACGTCTTTCGACTTAAGCTCTCTTAACGATTGCAGGTGTTGTTTGGTAATACCACACAGGCAGTTGATCGGAGTCATGATAAACCTATGAGCTATGTCGGTGAATTTAGTTATTATCCAGCCTAGATTGTCAGCACTAGTTAGTTGAAGCTCACATAACTGACTGATAAGATTCTCAAATTGGGCTTCAGTAGAAATGCGATAAGAATTGCGCGGTGGTATTTTATAATCAAGATCTGGGCAACTGCTTATAGTTGCAACGAATTCAAATGTACTGAAGAACAATTCACTGCATACTTACTGGGATCCATTGGAACTGGTTCTTCAGCATGCTTCATACGTGACTTCCGCAAGCGATTGATATAATTCCTCTTCATACGATTGATGATTGCCTTACAGAATAGTATGAACACGATACGGTTGCATAATGTCAAGTTTTCGACGATTGGCAAAAGACAATGCGTTTCGCGCAGATCAGCCAGTCGCATGTGCTCAGTTTCTACGTGGGCAGTCGTGATACGTCTAAGGTTACTGTTGGTCGCCTTCAGTTTGTTCTTTCTTAAAAACAGAAGAAATAGATAAGGGTATCGATCTTTTTATGTGCACCGAGTGAGAAACGAGCTCTTTACAAGTTCACGAGCAATATTGCATTGCAAACCGGCTACACAGTGGTAGCTTTTGGGTCCGACAGAGTACACGGAGTTCAGCCGCATTAAATGTTCCTCTAACTAGTCACCTAACTAACTAACCAGTCGGCGGAAGTTGTTTGTGCTGGAATGTTGCGTAGACAGATTACACTTATATACTGTACTGATATATGTTACATTAAAATAGCGACATGCTGTCAAATGCATCAGGTCAACAGTACGGTTTACTCATGTGCACGGAAAAGACCACCAGTAGGTAACGAAAGCTAGAGGACTTTTTGTTAGAGACACTGAAATATGATTGACCTAGGGGTAAGGCTTTTCTTCTGTCACCATTGCGCCCACCGAAATGTCGCAATCGATCTTTTCACCTTCTACGGGACGTCCCCTTGGGGGACTGTTGAACGAACAGAAAAAAGCTGTTGATCGAAAGGTGCAAGCTGAACACAACGTTGATTGCTGATGTATTTTACTCAAGCATTCCGGCTAACCAATTAGTTCAGAGCGTCCAGCTTCACATTCCATTTTCATCAGGATAAAACCATACCGGTTCATAACTTGCACATAAGACGTCATGGCACACGTTGTGAAAGACCGAATACAGCTTCAAGTAGTGGGTTAGTTTTCGTCCTTTGTCGAATTACTCAATTGATCGGACTGGTTTCAGCGGTGTGGAATGTAGAAGACCGTGCCATGGTTTTCGACTCCTTGATCAATGGGCTGAATACCTATGCAAACACTAAGAGTAATTTTCTATAGTGTTTAACAAATATTTCACCAAGGAAGAACAACACCAACATTTACAACCTGAAATGGAAGTTGAAAGACTTATAAGTGCCCTAAAATTAAGGGTTTTTCCAACAATTTACAGTGTTTTGATGATATAAACAGTGGTTCTAACGTGACTGAGCCTGTCTGATTATTTGCCTTTAATATGAAAACGAGAACAAATGAAGTAAAACAATCAGATCATGATCGTTAGTACAAGTACATCACCCGAATTATTCATTGGATTGGCCTTCATGATAAAAGTCACTTAAGAAACATGGTAATGCTGCAAAACACCACACATTATTCACCCATCTTGTTCAGGTAGCTGGAGAAGGTGTGATAGTTAACATAAACATGTACTAAACACGCTGGTGGTATCTACTATGACCACTTTTATCCCATGAGGTACGATGAGACTGCCAAATAAACTGAACTCAAAACACAGTCACCAATCAACCAGTCTTCTGCCAGGGACTGACACCGTTTCCTCGATTAGCGTACCGGATTTCGACTGTCTGACCGGCTAGCTGTTAAAGTTTTTCGTCTAACCAAATGAGCGCCGTGACCTTTTGTTTAATGGAAAGGAAGGTGTAGGGTTGTCAAACAAGAACCCCGCTGGCTTGATACCCTAGTGGAAGTAACTGCATCTGGTCAATATGAACAAGGATGAACTTGGTGTCAGTGTGAGAGTAGGCAACATGAAACAATTTCGAGCTGTTGTGGCCACAGCCAATGCAACCTAGTATTTCGAAATAGTTTGTACTTATCCCTACTAACCAGTAATGAACAAGTTACATCAGTTGTAATAAAATCTCCCCGTCAGAGATGAAACTTACGGCACGGGTAGCTGGGCTGAAACGAGTATCAGCTAACCAAGTGAAGGGTCGACGGTTTGATCGTCATTGAAATTGTGTCTCCCTGACAAGACAAATCAAGGCTGGAACCGGTCGGTGAGTGTCACTTTGCCGTTTGCGGTCCCCTTCAGTCGTAACCTGTGCCACGTCAGTGACCCTAATTTAATAACGTAACATATGCGTGGAACACACTAATCCACAATGATTCCGTGTGGATTGATGAAAAGTTTTAAGTCAAAATATAATCTCAATGAATTCAATCACAGCAACAGAAATACATAAAGCAACTGATATTCTCCGGAGCGAAATCCCTAGTTTCCTTTTGATGAAATGAATGCACTTGAGAGATCTGAGGTTTGCGCAATTCACCAAGGTGAGTTATGTCTCTTGCAAAAATAAAATGTATGATTTTAAATTGTGAGTCATGAATTACATGTGGCGCCACATTAAAACTATACGCTGACACACCCACGCACTGATGATGTCACCTCACTTGGTGATGAAACGTTTGCAACCTAAATGTCAAACTCGGCGAACATATGAATACCAAAATCATCAACCCAAGCTACGAACTACTACCATCAGAAGTTATGTTATAACATACATCTTGCACGACGATTTTTGTGTTTTTCAAATTTATTGGCAAACTGGTTCAAATGAGTCAAAGAACAGGAAACAGAACAAGAGATCAGATATCAGAAGGGTAGATGCAGTAACAGAACAAAACACTTCTGTTTCTATATGTACGTCCGGATAAATCCCCAATTCACAACCGTTTGATGTAGTTATGTGACTAATTGCTCTTGATTTTTTCGCCCTGGACGACCATGATGGTATAAAATGTTATGTAATTGACCCGATGATGAATAACCGAAAACCGACTTTTCGCCAAAATCACCTTTGTCTTCTAATGAACTCATGGGTCTATTCGAATCGTTGAAGAAATCCCCATTTCTCAGTTCTGTCTCTTATAATTGCCCAAATACACACCGATTCCAGCAGTTGTTGATGGTGACGATAGATATAGGTAGGTAGGTGTGTACAGTAACAAACAAATAACGGTTCATAAATTAGCTCACTTAATATGGATTAACCGTTGATTTTCATCTATCGCCATGCTCAAAAACGTTCCCCAGAGTCATACAATCAGAGTGATCCTATACAGACAGGCGGCGCCTCTTGGCGTTGTCCACTGGAGCGGTACCTGTTTTCGTGGCCGCTGGTCAGGTCATAGTCTGCTTGATTCGCGACGCAATTCAATTGTTAACTTCTGGAATGAACCACAGAAGATCTGTAGGTAAGTGGAGCACGCATATTAACCGGCATAAAACGTGTTCTCATCAAGATGCCTAACAGTGAAAGAAATGTCTATTTCCCAATTACACTCGGGGAACAGTAGCAAGGCTCAAACAGTTAACCACCTGGCCGTTGGCTGGGTGATAGGAAACGTGGTTTTGGAATCCCAAAGCTTACACACCTCCTCCTAACGGGTGGGTACGGTCTCCGTTCTGGTGAGACGAATACACACACTATAAGCCGTCCTGCCAAGAGGTATCCGAACGGATCTGTGACGTCACAAATGTTGTAGGTTTACGGACGCATCAAATGCTTATTGAAAAAGGTGGGAATGAGACACACAAAATGCAATCAGTGTTTGCAAATGTAGGTCTTTCTACACTGTTAACAGACTTATGGCCAGTGTTCGTATGCGTTACAAGAAAACGAATTTGGCGGAAAGTTAGAACAAATAGAATGTAAATAGATAAACCAATCTGTTTAGTCAGCAACAATTTCTGGTGCATCCCGGTTGTTTGCGTCTCTAAAGGATTTGTATTGCGAACCCTGCACTGACCTTCCAGAACAAAAGCCTGAGCTGCAAAGTCCACAGAACACGTAGGTTTGTTTAAGAACTTCTTGTTCAGCCAATAAGAAGTCCAGCTGACCTAACAGTAAGAGGACTGGTTTAGGCCCTATATACAGTCTCATTCTTGACACCCTCTTACAGGGGATGTATACAAGGTTTTTCAGCACTAGCTCATATTTGCAGTCAACTTGCATTAATACATCCGAGATCACCTCTAACCTTGGGGTGTTCAACGTGCTCTTTGTTCGAGGGCACGTGCTGAAGGTCCCCCTATTTTTATGGAGGGCAACAGTCCTGAAACTCGAATACCAGTTTCCGTATTATTCCTAAAGGACTTTGCATCACTCTGTAGACGGCTGCGTATAGTCAATGATGTTGCAAACAAGTCCATGGCCTAATGAGTCCTTACGTGCCCAACCCCTTTTGATTAAATGGTATGATCCCATATAAGTGAACTGAAGTCTTAATCAACTTAATTCTCTGGATCATTTCAAAATCTTGACAGCCACTTCAAATGGACGAAGACAGTTGGGAGAAGCCTCCATACACTTTACACTCATGCATAATACACAGAACTGCTCGCTGTTATTGGTGTTGTAGGACGACTGGAATGATTTACCGGATACATCACTCACTCATAACAGCCGGGCCGCCGCTCACCTCAACAGTGACGTGGAATATCCTAGAAGGGAACGTTACTAAGAAGGTCGACAAACATTAAAGGGAGACTGAGCGGAAGAACTAGAAACGGTATGGATACAGGTGCGCCATTGAGTGCAACACATCCCCATCTCGGATAGCTTCTCTAGCCAGCGGTTTGAGTAAGCACGAGGAACCCATCCGAGCAGGCGATGCCTGCCCGCATTGCGCAGTTGAGCAGTTAAGGTCTTCATATTTCGTGACCACGTTGTTGCTTGACCACCACGCGGTTTAACCCAACTGTTGGTGGCCTCATTATATAATTCCCGCTACGGTAAACGCTCAGCTGGCATACGGAACACTTGACCCAACCATCGCAAGCTGTGCAACGTAACTACTTGACCAATTGCTCGCGCATCCCGAACGTTCCGGAATACGCGCCGCCGAACTGCCACATTGCTCACGCGATCAGTCCACCTGATGTGGGCCAATTAGCGCAGACAACGATGGTCAAACACAGCGGGCCTGTTGTTATTTACCTTGCGAACAGGCCACGTTTCCGAACCATACAGCAAAATGGAACGCACACAGGCATTATAGACCCTTCCTTCCAGCGACAACCGAACGTCTTTGCGACGCCACAGATGACGCAGTTCGGAAAAGGCAACTCGTGCCTTTGTTATCATCGCTGATATCTCATCAGCAATATTACAGGCTGACGAGATAGTGCTACCCAAGTAGGTGAAACCGTCCACAATCTCAAGCGGATTATCTGCAATAAAGAAAGTAGGGGTGAAAATGCCCCGGTCTTGAAGCAGCACTTTGCACTTCGAAGGTACGAAGCGCATTCCATACAAACCAGCCCGGTCACTCACCTTGTTCAGCTTGGTCTGCATGTCTTCGGCAGAGGGGCTAAGTAAGATAATGTCGTCCGCGTACTCCAGATCGGTCAATCTAGCGCCTGGAAGAAGCTCGACACCAAGCCCACTGGATTCGCGAAGCGCCCCCTCCAGAATGTCGTTCATGACAAAATTGATCAGGAAGGGGGAAATCGGACATCCCTGACGAACACTAGTAGAAGTGATTAACGCCCGACATAGTTGTGCATAAACTCCCACTCTGTTTGCAGAGTGAGCGTACAGCGATCTCAATAGATTCACGTATTTCTCTGGTACTCCCTTGCGAAGGAGACAGCTCCAGAGAACGTTACGAGCAACCGAATCGAATGCAGCCCTCAGGTCCAAAAACACCAAGACCGTCGGCTACCTACATGAATGCCGATGGTCCATGATCCGTCGTAAGGTAAAACTGTGATCAACACACCCACGACCGTATCTGAATCCTGCTTGTTCTTCGCCTATCTGACTTTCTCTGGGCTCAGTGAGCCCACGTAAAATGAGGCCAGTGAGTAACTTGGACGCAGCAGATACCAAACTGATGCCTCTGTGGTTGTCACATAGACTTCGGACCCCCTTTTTGAAAACGGGAATGACTGTTGATA
>QNGE01001624.1:67697-90772 GCA_008508345.1 Paragonimus westermani
GAGTCTGACTCACTTGGCAGTGAGGGGCTTGCCTAGCCCGAGGGCGCAGTGAATAAGACAATAATGTCTGATTCTGAACACTGCAGCGAGCAGCGAATGTACTCGAAGCTACATCGGGCTTTTAAAAGATATTTGATGTTTTTCGACCGTATTGGATAATACGCCGGCGGTCACGGTCAACCGTTGGGCGATCGGAGTGTTCTTTGTTTGAGGGTACCTTCTCTAACCCCATTCTTCCTGATACGGAAGACAGCAGTGCCACAACTATGAAAAATAGTTCTGCTGTATGCCCATAGGATCGTGCCTCACTGCCTAAACACTCCTACGCAGTCAGTAGTGCGACATACAATCCTATGAGTGTAACTGCTTTTCGTCTGACTGCTCCTCTTTGGCCTGTCTGACAAGGTTGCACCTGGAAGGACCGGAGTCCAAGTCAGCATAGCCCGTCGGATCAAAACCGTACACAAGCCCGATCACCTCGACAAGGTAGCAGTACAGGTAGGATACATCAAGAAACGGTAGACCCGGAACGTCGTGAATAATCAGCCGCAGGCCAGTGCGAATGCAGAAAAAGACAGGTTGATTTAATTATTCGCCTGTCATTTAACTGGAAGTCACCACCAGCTTTAGACAGAATATGCTTCTGTTTCATCCACGGTGCTTGGTACATGGTCAGCCGTTCCTTGGAGCCCTAGTCAGGTAGATTGACTCCAGTTGTACGTTGCAGTACCAATTTCATCTGGATTGTCACTTTGTCTTGGACCGAGAGAAATGGGCCAGTATCCTCAACTGCTAACAATTTACACGACCGGAACATTCGAAGATTTTCTTCCTCAAGTCCGTGTTCCCGACACACTGGTTGGTCTGTAAGCCGAAATGTTGTTGAACCCATACAAGACACGATAAAGTTTTTTAGGTTTAAATTTTTAAGGATCTTCGACATCAAAATGTGTATCGACCAGAACTTATATTCTCAGGCATTCCATTTCTATCAATCACTTGTCATCACTCGCAATAAGGTGTTTTCTGGAATTGAGATAAGAGAATTCCTATGTAGTCATCCATTGCGTTCCAAAGCACCGAAAGAACATAAACACGCACCAGATTAGTCAAACACCTGTTCTTGGGCATTCGGACACTACACACAATAAGTGACTGACAGTTTGGCGCACACGGCAGACGATTAACTTTTCTCAGCGGGTGGTGCGCAGTCATGCTCCGGGCCCAACTGAGTTTTCTGACGCGAACTACACAGTTCCCGACCACCGTTAATTGCTTTCACGCGGTGGGTAGTCACTCACTTAAAAGCAAAACAACTTAGTCGGAGGAAGTCGCACGCAACAAATCCACCCTTTGTAGCTTGAAACACACACAAGTGTTGGCGGTTCGATTGGATTTCTGTCCATTCACCAGTCATGTTGTGTCTATAAGGAGGATCCGCTTATGCTTGATTGCACATTGCATCAAAAGCGGCGGTCTGTTCTGTAGTCCGTTCAACTGTTATCTCCATATCTCCGCATGTGCATTCTTGTACGAAACGTATGAAGAGTAAACGGATCCATGAGCAGCACTAATGTGAACTTTTTTTAGATGTACCCAAACTGTTTATTTCCAATATTTTCTAAATTTTTTTTCATCCAGACAGAGTTGCGATGGAAGTGTTTAACTCGAACTCACCTCACAAACGACATGAACTATAGCCATAAACCAAATGATCACCAATCTCACCTGCATCTCTTTCAGTGGGTCGCAGGTTCAGTTGCATTAGGCGTGTTTCTGGGAGATTATTTCTCAATCTGTCAGACAATGACACCCTCATATAGATCCGGTGAATATCAAAGTGGCAGAGTGGTAAGACACATGACTCATTCTGTAATCGTTTCCAATATCATCCATGTTACATAGTTCTAAGAGGTTGGCACCTACACTTTAAGAACTTACTTTATTCGTCTAGAAACAAACAAGTGAACTCAAGACAATGTTGTCGACTTGATACTCGTGGGTTCTATATCAGTGTTGTTACCGTCATTAATCATATTAGTCCGACTGTTACTAGTCGTAAGAGTACACAACCTAAAGAGAAACGTTGTCTTGGAATCACAAAAACTGTTTCTCTTCGGAGAGAAAGCAATTCACTCCATGAATTGAGTGCATCGAATGTCGTCAGAATTGTTCAAGTAATTAGTTCACTCTTATTGTTGCCAGGGGTTCATCGTTGTTGTACTTAACATTTTATTGGACGACAAATCATCAGACAATCTTCACTTGTAACTGGTTGTGACGAGTCGGTAAGCAGTGTAGATTGATGAATGAGCCTATGTCGAAGTGTACGAAGTTGTTAACATTGTAAGCTGTTAGCATTGAAACTCAGGAACAAAAAAATACCCACCGGTTTTGAACCAACCTACATTAACTGCCGTGGAAATGCAAGATTAAGTGTGTCACACGTCCCCACCATCCCCACAGCATCTAATAACGGTCACATTAGTAAGATGGTGACGAGTCTGCGCATCTGACGACTTGAATAACCTGTAACTTAGCAGTGCAAGGAAGAAAGGTTTTTTTCATACAGCCACGGTGAACGCTGTATTTGATCATGTTTGAAGATCACCTCTCTCACGTTTCATCACCAATGTAATGATGACTCTAACGTCTGATACCTACGAAAAGCGTCTTCACAGAGATTCACGTTAACCCAAGATCACTGTGAACTTTATAACAAACATCCACAATCATTCGTGGAAAACGCACGGAGTTTTATGCAGTCCCACTACACACTAATGTCCCAACCATAAATGAGATGTGCTAACGTATTCAGCACCGAAGGAAATGCATAAAAAAATCACTGAAAACTCGCGTGTGATTATCACTTTGGGAGTTAAACAGACACTCTTCGAGTCGCCTTTTGAAACTAAGTTCTAAGTTCGGAGTTGGTTCTTGTCAGAACCCATGTGTAGTACACGTACGTACCGAGGAGATGATGTGGGCTATGTTATGCACTGTACCACGGGCCTCTCATTGGTACCCTGGAATTAGCCTACTCAAACACTTAGAAACAGTCGCTTATCAGTAATCAGCCGAAGGTCTGGTATTGTCCAGAGAAGACAGAATAAACGTTGTGTCAAGTCAAACAAGCGAGAGTGGTTGAGTGTTCAGATTTGATAATTCGGTCGTGCCTAATATGAGGTCAGTGGCGCAGTGGTCATCACGGTTGCCTCATGATGGAATGGCCGGAGTTCAAATCCCGGCCGTTGCAAGGATATGCACTACTGATGAGCTCTAATCAGAACGAAACTCNGAAAGTCTATCTGAATGCGAACATTGCGATCAAATGTGAGTGCTGTCCGACTTGAAAGCAAACCAATTCTTCGACTACTCGTCAGTTAAGTCAAACTGCCAACCTCACAGTATAGCTTAGTATAGATTTAGTGATGCAGTAATCTGCATGGTGAGTTCATAGAAACCTGTACAAGCGATCAGATCTCAGTCGTGAATAGGGTATGCACAGTTGATAAGCTCTAACTGGGGTGAAACTCAGGTTTAACGCTGATTTTCGCACTAGGCTAGTAGGAAACTCTACATGAATTTGAACTCTCCAACCAAACATAGGTAGTGCCCAAGTTTTATCAACCAAATCGATGATCGGTCATCAATACCATGTAAGCTAACTGATTTTCCTCTTATCACAGTCGTCATCAGTATACACTTTTCAGGTTTATCCAAACAGTGGGCATCACAAATTTTAAGTAAAAAAAACTGATTTCCAGATAAAAATTGCCCGTATTTAATCACCCCAGAGACCTTCCAGCCGATCTTTTTCGGTAGGAAACATTAGACTTCAATTTCTCTTTTGTTAGGGATCGTCACTATCACGCAACCTTGCCACGGTCTGGACTAGAGGCAACCTTGTTGGCCACTCCGCCATTGACTTCACTCCAGGCACGGTCGGATTATCGTATCTGAATGCCTAACTAAATTTCGCTTGTGAGGAATGAGTAGTGTTGCAGGACTGATTGGTTAGACAATGTTACCATCGTCCTGTCAGAAAACAAGTTTTAGCTCAAATCATAACTAGTCCATCAATTTTTGGTCATGTAGCGGAATAAAAATGTCTGGCGCATCTAAGATATGCCCGATAAACGTAATCTGAATCAAACTCATTCGTGTTCTCACTTAGTCACACATACATTCCAAATCCAGTGCAGTTTTTGATTAAAATTATTATACTGATGAGTACGGACGTGATCAGGCTGAATCACTCAGATTGGTAACACCACAGTCTCTAGCAAGATCACGTTTATAGTACATCTACGGGTATTGAAATCACAACCGACGAAAACTGAGATTAATCTTGTCTTTAATGTTGCCTCGAAGT
Organism: Paragonimus westermani; assembly: GCA_008508345.1. Classification (NCBI taxonomy): domain Eukaryota; kingdom Metazoa; phylum Platyhelminthes; class Trematoda; order Plagiorchiida; family Troglotrematidae; genus Paragonimus; species Paragonimus westermani. The sequence goes on from QNGE01001624.1 coordinate 72,073, forward strand.
GTTGTACGTTCTTATGCAAATTACAGTCTAACCCGATTAAACTATCTGACCCTATCAACAGCTGAATTGCCTCACGATCACTCGACGTGATAAACACATGATGATAGACTTTGTTAGTGTTAACTCTGTTCTTTCGCTACAAACAAATCGAGGCGCCATCAAAAATTGACACATTCATACACAAGTAAGCTTCCGTTATGTGTCTGTTATTCTGTCTGTACGGCCTGATGTGATCCATCTGTCGATCATAACTCATGACTTGTCTAAGTGCAGTTGTGTATGGCTGTCAGTCAATCGTAAGTAAACGACCAGGTGGGAGTTTAATGGGGTCAGAAAACAGTGATAAGAAGTGTGATTCATGGACGCTGAAAACACGAGAGAAATTATGTTTTCCGTTGCTCCCTGTTGTTGTGGTGGTGATGGTTGTGGTTGTGGTCGATTACTGTGTTGACTGGGTTCGACGCGTTGGTGACAGAAATGGAAGATGAGGCATTTCAATGTGAATTTTGATGCCCGGGGGCAATCAATTAGAAAAGGGTAAGTAGGTGAAGGTTTTACAATCCATAGACCATATTTGTGTGGAAGGATAAAACGGCATTGAAATGTGTTTTGTATAACTCAAACTCAGGAAGTTTGCGGTCAGTTTGGCAAATATTGTTGTGGTCTTAATGGGCTCCTGCTCTGAGAATTCGGTTGTCTATATGCTCAAGGGTTATCGTAGGTTTTGGTAGTGTTACCAAGAGACTTTACCGTATCTACCATTTCTATGAGTTTCGAACAACCGTATTTCTGGACTGAGTGTTTTGTTCGATGTTCAAACTAACGGCACGACAACTTTGTCTGCCTAACAACTGTCTCAGTCAGGGAGTCAAGTGGTCTTGGCACGTGGCAGGCAGATCCAACAGTTAGGGTGATATACTGATGTTGGTGTTCGAAGCAGGTCACCGATGTTCGGATGGAAGTCTTCAAACTGGGCAAACCCCTATCCGCAGATCCTCCTCACATGTATGGGCCACAGAGAATGCTTTCAGCTAGTACAATTGCTCTATTTCACCTAAACCAGATAGGTATAAACAATTATGGTCAGTTGTTCACTCTATTTGATTGTGAACTTAATCGTGTACTTTGGTCAACAAAAAATCTCGGATTCGTATCAGACTAATTAATGGATCGAAAAGAAAGGAACGTCACAGACGACCATCCTCACCAGTGTCCTCAAACCATTAGTAAGCAAATTTTAAACACGACGCCCGAGGCGCTTGACCTCAATCATGCTGAATTTGTTACAGATGTTTTACAACGGATTAATCACCAAGTCAGTTTAGTCAAGATACATGTCAATTTGGTCATTCACTGTGTGTATTATGTCAGATTGACTTTCTACGGTGATTTTTACATGCTCACGCTTCATTCCCTCAATAATGAGACTTGAGTATTCAGATGTTCACCGAGCTTGGCGGTTAGGTTACAAACGAACATCCGAATATATAGTTTCTCAAACCAAGCTACGAACACTACGATAACTATTTCCAACCATCATAATGAGACTGTTAAGTACAACAGATTGGTCGGTTTTCTGTATAACTGTGCATATGTGACAAGAAAATTAGTAAACTCGTTCAATTTTTGGGAAATGTTATCAAAGTCTGCCTTTTTTCTTCAGTTGAAGACTACTAGAAGCTCATCTGTTCGAAATGCTTGTTTGACTTACGGAAACGACCATTGTCGGTCACTTACTAGATTGAGAAGAGTGGAAGTTAAAATTTACAGTCCCGCCAACTTAGTTCGAATTACATGTAATGACTGGTTGAATAATGAACAGGCAGTGCTTCCAAGTTTAGCTAAACATAGCTGTTGCTTCCAGCAATCCTGTTCCGCAAGGATGAATCTTAGGATCGCCGTTATTCTTTCCTTTGGTTCTTGAACTATCCAGTATAGTTAAATCGTCGATGACACAAAACTCTGACAGGTTCTAGAGTACCCGGAAAATGTAGTCACCTTGCGAGACGATTCGAACTGTCTACATCCAATGGTCCATAGAAAATACCTCGCTGTTCAATGTCAACAAGTGTAATGTCATGCATGTTTGCTACCTAAATTTTACGGATTATTACCTTGGTGGTACAAAGCTGTTCTTGTCAGCATTCAACTGAAACCTAGAAACCGTAATGGTAGACAATTTCAGTTTGTCTATAAATTGTGTTGCCATGACTAAGAAGAAAAATAACGTTGAACCTTCTAGAAAGAATGTGTGGAATCTTCCGCTCTGAAGTGCTTCTCATTAAGTTCTCTTCTATAATCCGCCAACACCCAGAAACAAACATACAGGCCGGTCGTACTTATGTTGAAAAAGATTTGACGCTTACGAAAAATGTTGAGATTGGCTACTAGAATAATTTAGGGGCTCAAGGGAACCTGTACATGGAAAGATTGGCAGAACTAAGTCAATTCTGAGTGAATTACAGACATCTCAGGAGACAACTAATTCTCACTTACAAATCACTTCATACTCCCAGATCATCCACTGGCACACCTCCTACTAGTTAATAATGGGTGATTTAGAAGTCACTCGCTGAAACTGAGCAACAGAACGGGCAGGTTACTTTTTAGATAGAACTCTTCCACAATTAGGATTTGTTCACATATGAACACATTCACTAACTCTGTGGTCACGGCTGGATCGGTTGACAGCTTCAAACAGCTACTCGATCAGCGCAAACTTGAGAGACATCTGACACTACAAGTCTCCCAGCCGTTATGCTAGCTCAATCTCACGAGTCATATCAGCGCATATCCGAATTAATGTTGTTTAAGTTTATGGATCAGTGTTCGTTGCTAAAATGTTTATAGCCTGCAGCCCAATGGAATTTATGTTCCATTTAGTTTCAATCACTTTTCTCTTTCACCCTTAAACTGTCCAACCCAATTTTCCATCGGCCAGCAACGAGACAGCAACGTACAAGCGAATATCTTTCTTCCTCCTGTAACAACCTATGGACCTGTGAACATTTTTCGTAGGTTTGTTGCCTCGTTCGGTGCAACTGTCTGGTTCCTGCCTGCACGGAGACTAGTTTCATAGTTCAGGATCACTGACGAACGAAGTTGATGAAGGAGTTCAATAATACCTTAAGAGAACAGCTGGGTGACACCATTTGGTTTTGTGCTGCTAGGCTTTCTTAAGCTAAGCGAATAAGCCCAGTTGACTTAATTAACTCCGTTCAGTGGGGATTCTCAAGTGAACAAAAAGCCCAGTCCAGTAGTCCCGGAGTAGTTGGAGGTGAAATTATGCGAAAGCTTATAAGAAATCGTCAACTGCCTGATAACCAACAAAAATGGAAATCAACCGGGAGTTAAATGGTGTAGAATGCGGTCAACCATCTATCATGAATTCATGATCATGACCACAGAACTATATTTGGTGGCTGCCTATCAGTTCTAGGATCGACACCAATGTTCGTTAGGTTAGAGCAGTGATAGAACTCAAAGCTCCGCATTTGTTGAGGGTTGGGTGTGGAGGTCATAACCTGTGGTCACTGTACAGTCGGCCACCCACCGTTCCGTTTACAGAGGCCTGAGTGGTGAGCAAATATAATTCAAGATATGCCGGGAGTGAAAGTGAGTCATCATGACTCGAGATAGGACATGGAACAATAGAGTTTTGCGAGTGTAGCCAAGCGTAGCTGTTGCTTCCAGCAATCCTGTTCCGCTAGGATGAATCTTAGGATCGCTGTTATTCTTTCCTTTAGTTCTTAAACTATCCAGTATAGTTAAATCGTCGATGACACAAAACTCTGACAGGTTCTAGAGTACGCGGAAAGTGTAGTCACCTTGCGAGACGATTCGAACTGCCTACATCCAATGGTCCATAGAAAATACGTTGCTGTTCAACGTGGACGTGTTGAATCCACATATGTAGGTTTCCTACTAGACGTGGCAGTGCAGAAGAAATCAGGTGTACACCTGTGAAGTATAGATGAGAAATATCATTTACGATTTTAAAAGAATTAACATTGACAAGTCCAGCGAGCTGGATACGTACAGCCTCACGAGGGTGCACATTATTAGAAGTCCTACTATAGTCAGTAAGACAAAAATATCTCTATAATGAAATCCTTCTGTTCTTGATGAACCCCAGTTTGTGTGCTTGTCAACCTAATCGAAACAAACACGCGACCGTGAAGGAGATAATGGGGATATGGTTTGCAGGCGCATAACCCCAAGTTGATTGCCCAATCACTTCCAGCTGCTTTTACTGACTTTGAGCCATGAGTTTTACTTTCTGATCATCTAAACAGTCGTTCAGAACTTTCACAACGGAACCAGGGGATAGAGTTAAAGTTGGAGATTTCCTGTCTACTTTAGATCCTAACTACCTGAGACAAAATCGCCTAAGTTAGTGGACAGAAATTCGAGCATAACCCTTTCTTTGGGTTGCATTCTAGGTGTGTTCGACAAGGAACAAGAAGCTACTTAGCTTCCTTGCATGTTTGTTGATAGTTTGGTTGCAACAAAACACTCCATAATGATCCGGAATGAAGCAGCTAACCTTTAAACTGAAACGCTGAAGGAAGCAATGAAAAATTAACTCGTGGCGACAGCCTTATGGTCTATTAAGAAACTGACTGCAAAATACAAAGCCTGTGTTTTTGGCATATGACAATCCAATTTATCTGAGAAACCACCGATGTTCACTTAATCTCAGATAAACTCAGAAACGTGTATTCCTAGGTATGTAAGTCAGTGTACCTACATTTGCCTGAACACTCTGGCGCGCACCAGCAGGCACCAACCGGCGATGCCTATCGGACTGGCTAAACGCAGCAGGTGGATTCACAAAAGCTGACCCATCTTCGGCTTTTTCCTGATTGCCGAATCCGATGAGTGACGTTCAGTTCTGATGATACAGGATAAGAGCGGTAAGCGGATTTGATTTTTCGTTTCCAATTCCATTCCGATTTGAGACGATAATGATTATAGTTGATGAACACGAAATGTTGTTTTGACGTTGTCCATCAACACATGTTTCTTCTCTGATGTTTTCAGTCGCTCGAACTAATATGGAGCAAGGTTGTGATTACTTCCGTAGTCAAAATATTCCAAATTTGTTTAGTACTGCTATACATTTGTTCATGTAAGGCGTCATGTTTGTAGATGTTTAACATTTTTGGGATTTTTGTAGCTGAATGACTGAAAACTTGTGATTACCACATGTCTTAAGGTTATGTCCGGATACATATACGTGCATATTGAACAAGTGTCTTGTTGCAAGTAACTGGGTTGCACAAATTCATCCAAGGTGTCAGTTTCATAAGAAGAATATCAATGTACCTACCGAAAGTCAACTCTCCAGGTTAGTATCGGTGCAATTCCCTTATGTGTGTTCGTGATTTCAACTCAAACATGACAGTGAAGTCACATCTCTCAGACCTTTTGTTATCTAGTCAGCTGAGGCTGCCTTATTCTCTACTGTAAGCTGTGAAAGTGTCATGGAAGGATGTCGACTTGTGTCTTGATACAGTAGGTTAGCCGGGTGTGGCATTACATGACTTACGTTTTTGCCCAAAATCTATTAAAACGGACTAGCTTCCCGCTTCTGCGCTTCTCAAGAAAAACCTAGTAAGTCGTTTAATAGAGAAGTAACACACCGGAGTGGTGTTTCTTCCATCGGCCTGCTTCGTAAACAACAGGTTGACAGCAAAGAAATTTAATCTCTGGCATTTAAGGATACGGCCATATGCCATCCAAATGTACCGTGTTAATTAAAAAAGTTTTCACAAACTGAAAACACTCATAACGTTCCAAGGAGCGACTGACTATCAGCTGCTACAGATAAACTGTCAACCCGAAAAATTTATTCAAAGGGTAACTGCTAACTATCCGTACAGTAGTCATCGGTTGACTCAAGAGTGTCAAGTTCGGACAGCAGCCTGTCAGGTGGATGAGCAGGTTCAGGGTATGCAATCCACTTCGGTCAACGCTAGTTATCAAGTTGACATCTACTATGTAAACTGGGTGTTACCTATTTTGACACACATGTGCACACTGTCTCCTCAGCAGAACATAATAGGCAGTCCCTTCTGAAAATCTCACTTCCTCGATTGAAGGCTCGCATGTTTATGATAATATCCTGCTCTCAACGTTGGGCTTTTCCACTTTCATCGCCTAAAATTGAATCATGCTTCTATACTACGTTCCGTATCAATTGCAGCTGTCAACCTCACTTAAGTTATTCGGTAAGTTCAGTTTAAAAGAAACCAATAGACTCACATTTTGTTCTCAAAACAGCTCACTGTTAATGCATTTCATTGTCCGAAGTTAACTTTACATTCCGGCCCTTGTGTTTATCAAACTAAGTTATTAGACATACTCAGTAAACCGTTCAATCACAACATTGTATGATTAGTGTTCAGCTTATCCAATCATTTTCAAAGGAAATAAAACAAGTTTGCACTTATCCTTCCACTTGGTAACCCCGTAATTAGGAACTTGGTTGGACTAACTGAGTACGGTTTGAGTCATGGGTAGAATTTTGGGAAATAGGGTTATTTTAAATTAAAATTTGAACGCTTGGGTGTGATTAGTTGGTCATGCCTGTTGTGGGAATACTGATGTTAAGGTTGAGAGGTTTGTCTCATGAACACGATGATCACAATATAAATTCCGGCCCAGACAACGCTATGCACTATTATGGATCCTTAACAAGAGCGAAACTCGAGTCTAGTTCTTTTCCAAGTGGTCCAGGAGAAACGTCCGTCTGAATGCAAAGGCTGCAACCAGACATGGTTGACGTGCATTAAAAGAATTAAATCTTCGGACTTCGTTCGGTGATTCTCTAGGTGATAGTTCGGCGTAGTTCGGCGACAAACTAATCCGTGACATGAAACACTTGGCGTCTCAAAGATAACCACTTGTAGCCATGGCTAAGATGAGCTGATTGTGTCCTTGTTTCGTTGGGCGAATAAGGACAGAAATATGCAGAATAATGAATTGGGATGGTAAACTTTTGTAAACCTGGCGGGGATAAATCAACACAGGATTGTTGAACTTCTATATTAAAGTATATTGAATGCTATCACTCCGTCGAAACATTAAAAATTCCAAAGTTACAATAGGAAACAAATGAAGGACTCACCATTAGAGAAGACTAGTTTGGCCATTAAGTAAAAGAAACTAGAATGTTAAATGAAATACGTTAACAACGGACTTTCTGGAAACAGTATATTGTGTTAACGATGAAAAATGCCGTTGTTTTACTTAGGATGACGTGGGCTATTCTCCATAATCAAGTGTGAAAACGCCACAAAGGTATTTACCAGTGAGAAACAACTAATAATATTGAGTGAATCTCAGCTGAAGATCACTCAAATTTGACCGTTCGTCTTAGATTCCCCCAAATGCTTTTCACGAAAACAGGTCTTCAGGTGAAGTGATGACGTAAAATCATGTGAGGTTACCTGAAACGATACGTAACATTGTCAGCTGACACCAGTTAGATGAGAAAGAATAAATTACTCACAGCAAAGGAACCAACAACAGTTACTCATTTTGGTTTATCCGGATGGTTTAATACCTGCTATCGTGGCTCGCCCCATGAAATACGGTCACGTTCGTTCACAGTTCAAAGGAGAAGGCGTATCGGTTTTAATCAGTCGGGAAGCTGTGGCTTCATCCGGATGAAGAAACAGTCACACAGAAGTCGGCCTCACTGTGAACACTGAGCAACAGCCGATGTTAACAAAGAACATCCTAATTGCCTAGGTCGTCTTATCACATATTTTTACGTTATTGATACCTCGTACAGGACCAGCTGAGACATGTCCAGCAAGCTTGACTCACAAGTGCAAAGGTAACAAGTCGAATCCTCATCTGACCGTGAATACTAATTAGTGATGGGTTTATATACCTATGTGGCTTGAGTTTAATATTTCCGTTACACATTTGTCTGATAACAGAAAAGCTATGGAATATACTGAATTTATGGGAGATCCGCAGGTTGACTGGGCTATAAAGAATAGTTGTACGAATATAAAATCCTGCATATTTACCAGTATATTGTGCAGAGTATTATACTGTCAACACCAAGCCAACCGTATTCATGGACGAACGAGATATGTGGACCTTGACAATAAACGATATATTTTTGGAGATTTTGTAGTCATAGCTAGAAAACGCACGAAAATATATTTCCCATAGAGAGTTTCTGGAACCTTTAGTTCTGAAGCCTACACTACCACATACAAACGCTGCGTTTATTCTAGAAAACACTGGGTGTCTAGTGTAGTCACTAAAAATGAGCTATTGGAGGAGAATTGGTATACGAGTGAACCTCTCTTCAAAAAGACCGGGAAAAACCACGGCATACCTCATTCTCCACAGAGAGAATTACTACCGCTAGCATTAATGGAGACCCTAGGAGCCAAACTCTGAAAATGGAGTACAGGGCTGCAGGGTAGAAGGCGGGAAAATACCTCTTCAGACTATGGATGAGTCGTTTATAGATTTGTAAATTCCGTTCAATCTGTTCACAAATGGGAGACAACTTTACATTATAAGTTTCAAGGTCACCCTCCTGATACACTCCAAAAATCATGAAATCTCTCTATTGACCAGAGTTTTATACGGTTTACACTGGTCGACACTACATTTCCGTGTGAGAATTCCGCATACTTCCGTAAATTAACCCCAAATCAACTTTTCTTGCGTTCACAAAATTGCACCCCCCTGGTTGACGGAATACCAGAAACACGTAGCTATGGCTCCTTATGTCCCCCCGTAAAAGTGACTTGTGTTATGGACTTTAAAATGCTCAGACATGTGTTATCTCCGTACAAATTGAAATTCAGTCCACTTTTGTCAGTTAAATCGAACTGTTCAATTTGAAATATATTGAACATAACGAACATGCTCGTATGTTAATGGGGTTTAAGCAAACCGGAGAGAAAACACTTCGCAAGCTGTTGATGTTTCTATCTACTCTCATCAGTCGTCAACACAAAACCGGCAACTTGTATACATAATTCACATAGCAGCAACAGGTGGACAAATCAACCAGACGGTTTCAACCTTTCGCGCTCTAATACTGCAATCAAGTCCATGGCGGAGATATTGATTTAGTCGGCCGATTTTTTTTCTGATTGGCGTTGATTCAGTAATCACTAGCAGTCTTGGATTAGAGTTGTATATCGGTTCCTTGAACGATCTCATCGGGTCAACTAGGTTACTGGTGGCTAAGATGTGTGTAGTAACCTATACAACCAGGTTTTCCAAGCTTGTTATAACTAACAGCTCGCTTTTTAATCCCGCAGTTAATAACCCTTAGGAATATGACCCCCCCCACGTCTTGGTACAGACACCGATCTGTTCCGTTTATGTGGACACCATTGTTATCGTTGGTGAACTGGCACATTATGTAATGGGCAGATTGCTTGATTGGTCATGTATCAACATTACAAAAAACCAAACTCTTAGTGTTTAACAGAAAGCGCAGCTGTGCCGCTGCATAGATGCGCTGCAAAGCTATTGTTATTGTTGGACACAGGTCGTTTATCAGATGGTCATCTATAGGTTGCATTTGAGTACATGTATTCATTTTCCTTGTAGAATATTCAGTAGCAGTGAAACTTGTGAACAACAGTCCTGTGTTTTCCGGGCCAGCACACAGGGGCCTGAATGTCAAGTTCCTTCGACTCAAGAAGGTTGACAGCGATCACTGCGGTCATCAACGAAGTTTAGCACTAGCCGGAATGGAATCAAATGATTTTAATCCACTCAGTCGACTTGTATTGCTCTTGCTGTTGCCATTCCATTCCCCCAACAGTGGACTGGATACGACGTAGGCAGACTGGAAACCTTCATAGCTTATTCTTCCCCACCAGCAAAACAAATTTCAGAATGTCACAGGCTTAGCTAACACAACCCCACAGGTCACCCCTAATTTGTTTAACGTTACTAATGACGGCGTTCATCTGCCTGCAGAACACAATGATTAGTAGACTTATAGACAGTCCCGAAGTGTTTCTTGTGGTTTGAGAATGCAAAACTTTGTTGCAAAGTTGGGTCAACTGCTGACTGTATCGACCTTGTGTTCGGCTCTCTGTGTCTTTTCACCTCTTATTGCTGGCGTATGATTTCGATATATGTGTCTGATCATATGGTGCGTTTATACTATCTGCCATCCGTCTTCACATCTTTGCAAATGATAATATGTGATAACACAACCCCAGTCTTCCGACAGATGAAGCCAACTCATCATAAACTTTCGTGTTTGGTTCGTTTGCCCTATAGACGTTTTCGACAAGGGAGCTGTATTGTACACCTTGTAACACTCTCAATCAACTGGCTTGCCGCTTTTCCGCATCATGGTATTATTAACGGTTCCATATCTCTTCAAATATGCCATCATTTCTGGTCCTCAACTAACCCAAATAATCTATTAAGTAAGTGAAATCTGTTAATTTAACCAACCAGAAGCAGCCGCATCACCTCACGTATACAGTACGTATTGACGGTTGATCTCGGATATAAATTCCGCAGATTTTAATGTCACAAGCCCTCGTTGAAACTGCAGTTTGACCGAGGCGAAACCGCTGAAGAGAAAAGTGATTTTGGAACAACATATCCAATTTAATTTCCAATCTTCTTCCTGATAACCTATATGAGTTAATATTCAACTGGACAGTTCATGTTTAAACAGCGGGATTCTGTTTACTGTTTATAAACAAGTTGTGTTTAATTCAAACTCAATTATTTCTCCCATAAAGAGGAGCGCGACACATTAATTATGTTGCGTGGACAGACCACCGTGATTGACACTCTCGACTGGACAGGTGTGAATCTTATACAACGCTTGTCTGTCTGTCGAAACACGTATAGATGGATATACGTAAACTTTCATTGAATGTGAACAATGTTTAATCACAGAAGCGCTGATATGAATTAAAAAGCTGAGCAAACTTTTCATATTGGTGCATATGACGCTAAGTAATAGTCAAGTCAACTCAAGAATGCGTCTGATGCAGTTCGGGAAATGAACTTTCACCTTTCCCCTTGCTCCTATCTCCATTGTATGATGGACATTTTACCCAACGAACTCGAGTCACATGATAATAACAGTTGACAAAAGTCATGGCAAAGTTAACAATCCGTCACAATCAATTTCGATTCACAAAGGCTGTAGTAAATTAGATGTTAAAAAAGGGTGTGTCAGGTAAGAAAAACCGAGGACGAGTTGAACAAAATTCGTGAAGAAAAGATGTTTACACCTAGACCTAGTTGAGGACATATAAATAAACTGAAGGAACTACGAATTACGAGGATGAGTTGTGAGCAGTCAACCATAACTAGCAAAACATCACAGCCTTTTTACAGTTTCGTGGACTTTTTAAACAGACCCTTTTGGAAGAAAGCACAGGTGTCGAGTCTAGCACTTGGTAGAGGTCATCACGATTGCACACTCTAGCCACAACCGGGATTTAAACCGCGACTACGGTGCACCATTGATCTCATATTATACAAAGTCGAATTCTTATCATATGCAAACGCATAATCACATCTGCACATAAATACTGCTCATATTGTCCGGTTGGTTAGAAAGGAGAGAAACTGGGTGTCCTGTAAAATTCAGTCCGTGGCTCCACATTGGTGCTGTTAAACAGTAGAGAATTTTGGTTGACACAAGTTAAGCATTACCTATAATGAATGAGAACATGACAGCTGCGATCGCGTGTGAATGCCGTTCAAGTTTTACTAACCAGAATCTGTCATTACTTATATGGCCGATTTGTATTTAACAGAATTTGAAATGTGATATTTTCGTGCATTTCAATGCAGAGAAAAAATTGAAATCAGCCCATTGTTTAAATCAGCTACCATTACGACTGAAGAGGTACTTTAAGGATTCGCTGAAGTATGTAAAATATTTCTGTAAAAAACTGGAGAAGACAACAGTTGAATAGTGCTTCCAGTAGGGGAATGCACTTGTGTAGACTGATTATATGCTGCCTCTAGGAGAAGGATTTTGATCGCAAGACACTTAAAGGTGGCTTTCTGAAATTAGGGATAATATCTTCAACGTTTAGAAGTACCATCATTCTGGTGCCTTTACTAGCCCCTAGATGTGATATGACAGAATGTCTTGTACGGTGATGTGGACGATCATCAGAAACTTCCGTACGGTAGAACCAGCATATTGATGTATTTGTTTGTCAGCTAACAGGTTGTGGAGCGGAGACCGGTCTGACAGTTTGAACAAACGTTCCAGCAGGATGGACGAAAAAATATATAGTAGGGTTTTTGAGGTCTGATACCATATTGTCTGAATTTCCGGGTAGAAAAGTGTGATCATGAAATGAAAAGAATTCTATTTGAAGTGTGAATAAGGACGCATACAAGACTACACCAGATCCGATAATTAGTATGCCTGGGGTTTTAACAGTAAACCAAGTGTGCTGTATTTAGCCTGATGATGGAACAGCGAAAACGTGTTGATTTGCTATACGTTTCTTCTCGCAAACTGTTTTTTTAGCAAACTGATAGTATTAAAGATCAGCGAATGTAGATGGAATGAAAAGTAGGTCCAGAGCTCGAAATAGCTTTGGTTGAAGTTGTCATGAAACCACTCGAACAATTGGTTTGTTCGTTCTGATGGATTAAAACCCAGTGAGTTATTTGTGAACGGCTGATTTCTTGATGGGGTTAGACTGACAGACAGAAAAAGACAATCCTGTTGGAGCTAGAGATGATCTACTCGTTTTTCCGTTGAATCTAATATTTATTCCGTATGTATGACTGTACGAGAAAGAACACTAACCACTTGTGATTTACTTCTCTTTCGGGACTGATAATAAAGTTTGACCTGAAGCAGATTTCGATTGCTGCCCGACAGTTTGGTCTCTTTTTGCTACACACTGAACACCACACGTATCTGGTAACATTTTACTAATTCGAACAGACTTTACAGTCTTTTAAGAAAGAAGCAATAGAATTGTGTTTTACATTTGTGTTAGGTTTCACCCGTCCACAAGGTAAGCTTACCTCTTGGAGGGAATGCGAAAGTTGTCCGTTTACAAGAGAGCGGACGAAGTTCATGTATAAGCCACATTAATAAAATTCATTTCAATAGTCCATAGGAATAGACAAAAGTGAACAATATGATTTTGTTTGCAAAGTTTCAGCCTTGTTATTTTCAACTTCAAATTTGGCTGTTCTTAATACTTTCTACCTTAAACCTATTCTCAAATATTAGTCTTAGTGTTTTATTAAAACATACTGTTCGTCGACTCACATTAATTCTCTTCTCCCATCCTGCTGGACAGTTGATCTAGACTAGCAACTTGGTCCGTCTTGTAGATGGTTTCATAACACATCAAAATTCATAACAGCAAAAATGAAGGACACTATAATGCCTGTTACACTCTACATAAATAATAAATCTATACCTTACTTGTCTTCTGTTAAATACCTAGAGATTACTATGTTCGCAACAACATCACATGGTCACCTCATATTTTCGATGTCCCCAGCAAAGTCTGGAAGCTTTCCTTCTATGTTCGGCAGTTGACTTCTTTCTACATTCCCCACGATTTGGTTATTTGCTTTATCAGGGTTTGTGTGCTCCCGCACTAGATGTATTGCTCACCTGTAGTTTCTCGTGATTTGCTGCCACAGTTTTCCATTTTGCAAAATCCTCCAGGCATCTGTCTCATTATAGTGGTATCCCCAATAGATAACTCATTGGTTTTAGTGTTTCTCATCAATTCAAACTATGCACACAATTTCCATCTAAATTCTTGTTGGACACAACTCATTCTTTGTATTCGCCCCTCTCCAAATCTGTTTCCACATCGTCCACTAAATCTTTGTATAAACATTTATTTGCGCGCATCCGTCATACTGTTCTTTCGTTAATTCTTATTTAACTCGCGTTTCTCACGGACCCAACAGTCTCATTCTTGAAATGAGTACAAAAGTGTGTCAGCATACATACTTCACAATTGCTCATGTCTGCGACCAATTTCCTCAACCTGTCCTTTAGTTCCACAGTTATAATAATTTTTGAACCTACGCATGTTCATTCAAGTGCCCTGCATTTGCTGAAGATGTGTGTCACAAGGCTGAAAATTCGTCTTCCGAGTTGCATAAACAGTTTTCTCGACTTCATTTACTTGAATTGACTTAAAACTAGATGAGATAAATTCAGATGAGATCACAAACTGCCCATGTAAAGAGTTGAAGACCACAAACAAAATGGTTTTCATCGGTTTACACCCCGCTGGGTCTCATCAGCACCAAGATTTCCATCTATGGGACAGTGAAGCGCAACGGCTAGACGGATTAATTCAAATACCTCTTTGAAACTCCGGTAACCACTAAACTGTGATCTAGTGAACATATTTTCGGACTGCAACGTAACACTTATTCACGGATCGTGGGTTCGATTCCTTGGACTTACGTGGTGCTGGTCAGATTCAGTAATATTGAATGGTTGTCCACCACTTCGCAGGTCATCCCTTGTACTGGTCTCTTCCAAAACCAATCTTAACTCTTCCTGAGGCTGTACTGCATCCTTCTTCGTTTGCAGGCCAACCATAAACGGCTGATCGATTTTAATCCCGGTTGAGGAAGTACACCAACCAAGGAAAGTACCCAAATACCTCATATTTAAGTTAATTGATTCAGAAAAGATTTAGAAGTGACTACTGCATACTGGAGGCTTTGCTGCCACAATATAAGAACGACATATTCGAATGTAGCTTTCCTGTCCACATGACCATCAGGACCGACAGTGATCCAGGGCCAGTAATACACTGAACGCTTACTTCCCGAAGGTTCCCAAGTGACTATGATCCTGATGATCCGAACGTTCTCCGTGCTCGGGAAAACAGATGGGCTGGCTGATCGCCACCGAGCCTGTCCCAAGGTTGCGAATTGGCGAACGGTCTGCAAGATGAAGGTTAACTGCGAAGTGGCGTATACCGTGCGCCGCAAAGGGGATTCAGTTGCCCCAACAAGTTCATACGGACTTCCATACAAAATGTCGTTCGTATGACATGCTGTTCGTATGATATACCAACAGATTCAGTCCTCGTCCATCATGGAAAGCCGCCAGAAGGCATGCAAACCACCTCGATGATCACTGGCTTCAAAGGGTACGTGAGGTATGTAAAACACCTTGAATGTTTGGGCTCCATTCGAAAGGCGTATGAAACAATTTTGTCACCGGCCTCTTGCATAAGAGACATGCGCTTCAACAGCTCTGTCGGTCGAACTCCCTGGCTGAACAGATCTACCACATAAGATCCACCTTCATTTGTAAATCATCAGACTGCTCCCTTGCTCCTGTAGCAATCTCTTGCAGAATGCACTGTGCATCCTGGACGGATGCACTCCATCCGACAGGCGCTTGAAACGAACCACTACCGATGACCATCCCTTAGTAGACTGTGAACTTTGTGCTTCACCTCATTGTCTTGTGGGTTAGGTTTCTTTTAAATCTAAGAGTCCGGGTTAGGATCATCAAGCCAATTTCCTACTTCGACCTGGGCAACAGAGAAGTATTTTGTCCTCACAACTATGAACTGAAAATTTTATTGCTTAAGAATTTTATTGTGCTTACGCCACGAATACTTGGCGGCCGGTCTTGCACCCATGTCAAAGTTTATCGTACCAAACTAATTGGTCTCGTTCCCCTGTCTTGTCGAGTAAAGCTTTACTTGGCGACCCCCAACCCAGTTTTCAGATACACGTCAGCGACCTGCCTTATTTGCGGCTCGCGACAAATGTCAACCACCATTATAGTGTACCAAACACCAATGTTCTTTTGCCTGAAGGACACAAGCCCCAATTCGCCCTCGAACACCTCTTAAGCTTGCCACCTTTAATGCACAAACACACAAATTGGTCAACAGGTAGGTCTTACATTTACCTTGGAGATCCTCAACATCGATACTTGTTGTCTTGCTGAAACACTGATACAAGATTCTAGTTCAGTGCTACACTTCCAATCTTCGTCAAGCCGCCTTGTCATGCGGATGCAAAGTGCGCTTGTTTGCAGACCATTCGGCTCAAGCAGTTGGCCAATCCGGTGTTGGAAATGCCTTAAGGAAATACCTAAAGAAGCCGCTGCTTGATTGAGTACCAGTCAACAGCCGCCTTTGCGCTCTCCTACGCGAGGTTACAGCACCGAGAGTCACCCATCACAAACGCTGTCTGTTTATTGCCGTAGCACATGTCCTAACAGACTGTAGCCCAGAGACAGTCAAAGATGATCTTTATCACCAGCTCACTAACCTTCTACACATCGCATGGCGCACTAATATCATAGTGTTGGCTGGAGCGTGAATTGAATGATCCGCAATCTTGCGGTCCTCGTCGAATAGACAATGGTGAATTTCTCTGCATCCCTGCGATGATAATGGTCTGTTTCTGGCCAGCACTAATCGTCGACTTTTTAGACAGCAGTGAACCGCCTGGCTACTTTCATCGCCGAGTCCATCGTGAGCACACATTGAACACAAAACAGTCAGCGATCACTGGCATGAATGTTTTCAAGAGTGCAACCTAAATGCCAAGCTCGGCGAACATATCAATACCAAAACCATCAACCCGAGGTACAAACAACACCACCACTGTTCCCAACCATCAGAAATTGCAAGTCAATCTGAAACATCTACGTGGATCCCGAGCATGCATTGTCATGTGGCAAGCTTCCTTCGCGTTTTGGTTAGGGGTCACTTTGATTTCACACCCAAAGTGACGTCTCTGAGCTAGCGGCACCAAAGGCGTTTTGCGTTTATCAGTGTGCGCCCGCCTCTTGTCGAGGTACTCACAAACCAGAAGAAATTGAAGCACACTTAGCACATATAGGACGTGTAGTGCACAAATGTGGCACCGCTTCTTGTGATACCACTGCTTGTTCAACCGCCAACCGTCAGATCTCTATACGGTCACTGGAACTTCCCGACGTTTGCCTTAACCAGAAGTAAGTACAACCTGGTCCTCAAGGCTACTCGCCTGGAGCTCCGGAAGCAACTACCAGAGGATCACGAGACCTGGTAGACACAACGCGTTACCGAAGTGGAACAAGCCGCTGCCGAAGGGAACTGCCGGAAGCTTTTCCGTCTCATCAGAGCAACTGGTAGCAGGAAACAAAAGTCTCTGTTGAGTTCACGCTTCTGAAACGTCACAAGGCACTCGGCCCAGACGAACTTTCTTCTTGTTCTTCGTATGGATGGTGGTTCAGTCTTGATTAGAGAAGTGACGGTTCTGCTCCAGACACTTCGGATCAACGTGGTTTGGTTGGCATCATCCCCATTTTTAGAAGGGGCTCATCCACTTCATGTGCAAATCGCAGATGAGATAGTCCGATTCTCACAGCGTCAAAGTTGCTTGCATTCATCGTAGTTTGTAAATTAAACGAAACGTGCTAATAACCCGTCCGTGAGCGGCAAGCTGGATTCAGTCATGGTCACGGCTGCATTGATCACATCTTCACACCCCGCCAGCTGCTTGTACTCCACCATTCATATAGACTAGCAGTTGTTTTCTTGGACATCAGACAGGCTTTGGGAGAGCTGCGCTCCGAGACTATTTATTGAGAAAGGATACGCCAGTAAAGCACTTAAACAGGCCCCGGGGGAATTATGGTTTATGGCAGTATATTGCCGAAATTTAGCATCTCAAGCTGGGTGCGACAAGGTTGTCCATCTTTCCCCTTCCTATCCAAGTTTGCAACAGACGAGTTTTTAAAGTATGCCCCGACAAACCGCCAACAAGACGATCTGTATTTGCTTCCAGTTACTCGAATTTGAGACAGAGAGTATGCAGACGATATCACCCTAGTCTGTGAGGGCTCACAAGAAATCCAAAACATCTCAGATTAGAAGCTGCAGTTCGTCAGTCCTATGTGGGATTTTCATCTACTAAGTGCACAATGTTGCTGTAAAGTTAAAAGGACTCTGCAACTCCGCTTACCTTTCTTTACGGGCCGTTGGAAGTTCTGAAAAACTGTCAAAGCGCCGATGGAGTGTCTGATGAGATCACAAGTTGCATACCAAAGGCTCGGAAGGTATTCATCACATTAAGCCATTTGTGGAGGGCCGGGTTTACAGTACTACTTTAAGGACAATCCCACTGTACGGCTCCGAAACTTGGCCTATTTGCGTGAAGGGTTTCTACAGAGTAACCGTTTTCGACCATCAATGTCTCCGAAGAATTAGCAGTGTGTATTGGGAACACCACGTCAGCAATGACCAAGTTTGCCGACATGTCTTGAGAGTGGACGAGTTCCATCGACCATTTAGCATGTTGATCTTGTTTCACAGGCTTCTCCGGCTTGGCCACTTATTACGAATACCAACTCACTGCCTGCCACATCATGCCTTGTTTACGAAAGGTGGGTCAAGCTAAAAGCGGCAGCCTGGTGGTCAACTCTGCTTCAGCAGAGTGCTCTAGGCCATCTAGCTGTGGTCCGAAAGACATTGAGCACTAGTGGTTGAGGACTCTGTTTGGAATAGCGAATAACCAGAGATCAATGGCGCTCGTGTTGCAAGTCTCTGCGTGTCTTCTCGTAAAGTTTCTTCTTTATCCCTCCACATTTATTTCTTGCTTCGTCGTGAAAAAATTTTTACCCATGCTCTGACACGTTTGCCATTCTGTGAACTTCACCTGTTATATATATATATATATATATATATATATATAT
>QNGE01001624.1:91718-125181 GCA_008508345.1 Paragonimus westermani
GTCTTATTCCTTCGGGTTTACACTGGATATGTGGTGTGTTGGTGGAACTGCAATTGGTGCAGCGCAAGCCAGTTGCAGTGATATATAAGCGCAGGCGTCCTTTGGCTTCGGTCACTGTGACAGGCTAATCCGAATCGGATGCCGCCAACCGTAGGGGAGGAGCGGTACACAAGGGAACCACCCGTGCCATAGGTCACGGTGACGTGACTATATGGCGTTGCGGTGTGTGCGGTCGTCAATGCGCTAACACTATGTGAGTAGTAGGTCGCCAACGTACGCATAGGGCACCGTCGGCGAAGAGACGACGAGTAAGTTAAGCTCACGTAGGTCACAACAGTATATCCACTCTATTTCTGATAATCATTGCATCGGTCAAGACCGTGGTCGTATGTAAACTAATCTGCTCCTATTCTCAGATGATTGGGTGTTTCCGGTCTTCTACCCTTTCTTTTCCTCAGCTTCGTTGGTGTATTGTGTGATGAACGGTTTGTGTGTTCTTTTCGGAGTCCAATGTGAATTTCGTTTTTCATCCTTATCTTCTCTGGGATGTATTAGCATGCACTGTAATGCCTCTTGTATTACACATCACAAATCTTTCTTTTCAGTTTAGATCTTGTCATTGTAGCCTCTCTCTGTTTATTCTCTGAGAAATGAGGGTTTCCGATTCGTGCCAGCCAATCAGTTGGCTAGCCAGCACTGGCCAGTTGGACATGAAGGCCCTATTCACACACCTACCGGTCTTATTCCCTCGGGTTTACACTGAATATATGGTGTGTGAGTAGAACCTCAGGTAGTAAAGCACAAGCTATTTACAGCCGTTGCACCCAAATTTGGTCAGTGCAGGTAATCTATTTTTCCTTACCCACCCTTTTTCGGGTGGAGTTGCTACGCCTTTACCTAGAATCCGCATCAGTGGATAAACTGTGAATAGCTGTACAGAATTCTGCTACTTGGGTAACAATCTGTTGAGAGATCTGACGGTGGACCGCGAGTTGCAAGCTCAGTTGACATACACGAAGACTGATTTCGACGTTCTGAAAAATGTCTTCGAAAACGGTACCGGAAAGTGGAAACTAAATTACCTGTCTACTGCTCAGTAGTGCTGTCCACGTCGTAATGATTACGATGCATCTCGGGTATTTGGTGTTTGAAACAAACGGATTCCGAAGTATCTGTTATATCAAGATGATATCCGAGTAAGTCTTTGGCACTGTAATATCAGTTTTAGACTTTAGTAAGATTTAGCTTTGAACCGAACGGACGGACCTCCGAAGGATCGGTAAGCAATAGTTACGCGGCCCTGAACTCACGCATGTGGTGCGCAAAAGAACTTCAAGCATCGTAGGTCACGATGACATGACTATAGAGCATTACGATGAATGCGGCCGTGAATGTGCTGGTCTTCTGTAATGGTTAGGTCATCAACGTACTCACAGTACACCGTCAGCAGAGACGGCACGTGTACTAGGCACAAAAGGGTTAGGTATGTCACACCCATTTTTCGTTTGTATCCACCGACGTCGTTTAGTAAATCACTCACTCTTGTTTTCATGACAGCCTTCTACCCATTCCTTTCTTCAGTTTTTTTTCAGTGCTTTGTATGAGAAATTTCGTTTTTCGGTCTAACATCATTTTTTTCTTCTTATGATCTTCCTGTTTACTGGAGTGTAACAATAAGTACTCCTGTGTTGAACCATTTCTTGCCTTACGTATGCGATATGTTTCCTCAGCTTAAATCTTACCACTGAAGTCTCTCGTTTTTTGTTTCACGAAGATAAGTGTTTTAGTTTCATACTAGCCAACAACCTGGCTAAACAGCACTGTTCGGCTGAACTACAAAGGTTTCCACCCACATGCCTCATAGTCGTGTTCATCCGGGTTTAGACTGGATGCGCTTCGCTTGATCGGAACTACAAGTGATATAGCGCAAACCAGTGGTGGAAGGTGTTTATGTACAGACATCTTTTGTTTTCGGTCATCCTGACATGGTAATCTTGATCGGATGCCGCCCCTTCCCTTGACATCGTACGAACTGAACAGTGATCTGGTTACGACACTTTGAAGTATCATTCTGTTCCTAACTTCTCACACTGACTCCATAGTGTTTATATGGATCAGATTACTGCTTTTTACCCAAAAAAACTGATTTCATGCTAAACTTTTCATTAAAACAAACCGATAAACCGATTCATTCTCCCGCGTGCTGTTTTGCCGTTCCATTTCACTTATCGTATTCTAAGTTTTCGATTTTCTCTTCAAATGATTGGACTGTGTGAAACAGTGTAAAAAGGCTATCCTGTACTTAAACACTAATTTGGTCAAATGTGCAATGTTGTTACTGTAATGTGAAGAACAATACCATGAAACTCTTAAACAAAGACTCGCGGATCAAAACGAGAAGAAAGCATAAAATTAGAACTAAAATACTTTGAAGTAGACTTGTTTGTATTCACAATATACTCGTATTATATTCACTGTTAGCTCAAAACCCGATAGATTTGATACGATGGCTTTTTGCCCTACTAATGAACTTTGAATTCCTCTGATTTTGATTCGCATAAAGATCATGAAAAGCGATTAACAGTTAGTTGTCAACGCGAATAAAATATGGGTTTGCTTTTAAAATCTGTGAAACAACTGTTCGAAGCAGCTTCAGGGTTTGTAACTTGCACAGGCTAGGACACCGGACTTACCCCATATTTTTTCTGTGTGCGTGTTCAAGATCCATATCAACCTATGACAACATTTGATTCTAGTCGTGCTGTTAACGAAAAAATTATCAAGCTTCAGTATGCTAGTATCCAGCTAAAGTGTTGGTTGAGCTGTAGAAATTCGAGACGGAATTCCTCAAATTGACAGAACGTACCTATAAACCTGACCAAACTCATGTCCCCGGTCTTCACGTGAGTGCTTAACACAGCCTGCTTGTTTGACTGATTAGATGGGCGGTGCCCGCTATCAAATCAAATGACTGGAGTTCAGCTGGCCATTTAACATTAGTGCGATGTCAGTTGAACACTGATCGCGTTGGTCTCTGCTAAACATCACCATCTTTATTTTCGTGTGAGGAAATCAGTCCAGTTGTCTCAACCACATAGCGAATCAGTTGTCCTGTCTGTCATTTGTTTGAGAGCGTTGCGCTAGAAGCTTCTCGATTCCCCGGGAAGGTTCCTGTGATACGCGGAACTAGGGACTTCGGTTAGCTCTCGAAATCGTACTCGGATTGAAACCCCCACGTAAATAACAAAGAGAAGACATCAAAATTGTGGCATCAACCATTTGCTATTCATGATACAAGAACTCTCGTTTATAAATGTACATCATTATTAAAGAAATCAGTCGCTCGTTGGCTGATCAGAATGACGCAGGATATCACAAACTGTAAGTTGATTGGTGCAATACAGAATAAATAGTTTGGCGAATAACGAAAGGTGTGGCATTGAGACGATTTGTCCAACCTTCATGTAGCATCTTAACGCGACCTTTCGACTCGTCTTCTACTGGATTGTTTGTTGTATCGCGGTTTGGATAGGCGGTATAAGAAAACATTTTATCCATGTCAAACTACCCCACTGTCTTCACACTGAACTTTCATCTAATCTAAGTTGGCGAACATTTCCACAATCATATATCTTAACTGATGGTAGACGTTTGCAATCTTTCATGCACCCTTATATTTCATGTTCAACACCACTCGCACCTGATTATAGTCCTCGCATTCAAATAAGCCTCTCGGCCAGCCCACTTCGTAAGGAAGCATCAGAATCGAGTTTCGCTCTTATCAGAGCTCATCGGTAGTGTATATCCTCGTCCGAGCTGGAATTTGCACTCCGCCCCTTCTGTTTATGACATTAATATGTTAACGAAAACGCCAGTGGGCTCACAATAGGCGTGACCGATCAAACATATCTAAACGACCAACCGCAACCTTGTGTGGATATTGTTCAGGTTGCATGATCATTTGGATTGCAAACGCAGTAACCGTCCTGTTAACTACAGTCGATAAGCTCACGAACAGGAGCTTCTCAGTTCGGTTGAAGTCAATGACCTAATTGAACCAACTAAGCAATGTATGCAGTTAGAATTGAAGTTCGGCAATTTGGAGTACTTCAAACCATATACACTCAAACTACATACAGTGCCTACAAAATGGGCTAGTCGAGTGACATATCTGAATGCGAGGACGTTGATCAATTGTGGGTGGTGTCCATTTTGAAATAATGTAAGTCCCTGAACCTCATTTCAAACCTTTACATTTGATTAAGTGTTCTAACCAAAGCTACAAACTCCCATATTGGTTACCACGCCATATCCCCTGATCTCCTTGTTGAAAGTTTTACACCTATATGCTGCTCTTTAAAATACTCATCTAAAAGCAAGTATATCTTACTAGCTGACCTGGTCCAATCCTCCTTCTAGCCGCATTCCAAATGTTTCCAACCACCCCAAGCCCTATCCAATCAGAATGCTTCTCTCTCTCACACAAACTCGTCGGTTGATCAACACCTTACTTACAAGAACGTTCACATACTGAGCCTCAGTTTTCCTCAATTTGTCACGGCGGATTTGTAGGTGGGATTCGTAGCGAGGAGTTGCATTATTTACGATCTCTAACAAGAGAAAATGTTTCATAACATTAGTAAAGTTCTGCAAAACTATCCAGCTGAGAAGTCTACATGTATAAAAAGCTGTGATTGTTGGTGACTAACACTCAAACGGACAACTAGTAAAAAAGTCTTCCTGTGCAACCTAAATCTATATTTGAGTCGTTTCTCAAGCGGACACATTTCTATGTCGTTTGCAGCCCTTTGAAATAGTTCGTTTACTTGAAACCCCGCTTCCCAAGCAAGGTTTAATCCAACTGACTTGAAGTTACCGCGAGCAAAAATGGTCTCATAGTTCATTTTGTATAGCTCCTTGCTTACTACGTCATTAAGCCCTGGTAACTTGCTCCTACGGGTAATCCAATTGTCACGTGGGTGGACCTATCGTTGAGCTGAGCTACAAAATAAAGGCTCAGCTCTCTGAAGTCGAGCATCTGTTGTCCTTCACCCTCTAGCAAATCTAGGGTCTAGGTGGATTTGGAACCTCTGCTGATCTGTTTAAATTACTCTAGCCGACTGTGAATGAGGCAGACACAGAAGGTGGCAATATCCAAGGTTTTGTGCGATTCTCGTTCGAAACCAGCACGAATGATACTGTTACGGCTGTAGACAAGAGGCCGTTCTTACTTTCAGTATATTCATTACCAAGATAGCCCGAAAGTCTAAATTTAACTGGGTTGGAGGGTATTATTTAGCTGACTTCAAGCTAAAGATGGATTGCTTCCTTGATTTTCTAGCGGGCGCCGCCAGATTACCACTGACCTACTTGGTTGAGCGCAACACTCAATAAACATGATTGACTTAGAATCATCCATGATATATACTACTTGCTCAGTCTATCGTTTGACGGTAATTTGCTAGAGAACAGTTGCGAACAAGACCTTGTGAGTGAACGGACTGATTTTATTGTGAACCATGGAAAATGTCGGTTTTTCGTCTCCCAATAATTTACCAAAGTAGGAAGCAAAGTGTTCGCATGTGATCTGCTCTTTCCTTCGGGATTTGGGGCTCATGTGAACTGTATAGGATGGGGCAGACGAAAATTATGTACACCAGGGTCTTTGTTACAGCGTTATGAAAAGCATCGATAGAGAGTGGAATGTCTGGAATAAACCTGAGGCGAGAACAAACCCAAAAGCTTTCTATCAGTCATGAACACTCCGGTAGGCAACAAAAAGTTTACCAGCTGATCAGCGACAGTAGCGAAGGACTGAAACAGAATCAACCTACCGGGAAACTCAGATTATCAAGCAGTTTTGAGTCCCAACTTTAGCTCTCGAATGAATGCATCAAGTTCGCACATCAATTCATCAGCTGACGACGTAGTTATGATAGACTTAAGCAAGCTACTTTAGACTGGACACCGAACGAATACTGCTTGTGAGTGGATGCTTCCGTTTCAGAGAGCGAAATCAAGATGAGTAAAGATTCCTGTGATTCACAGGTACGTTATATAATGCAGGATGCTCTGAAAGTTACCGTACATCTGAATATGTGTTTGACGGTGCGGAGAAAAAAATAAACCGGAAAGTTGCCTCAGTCACAGGTGATCAGTGATAGAAAGAGTGGTACACAGAAAATCAAAGGATGGTCAGCGAAATAGGAATTCATTCGCTGCCTACCAAGCATACGACAATCACTCTACAATGTACAATAGACAGCTGTTGATTAGCTCCAGCAGTGAGAGTTCGACAGTACCTTCATTTTGCCGCAATGATTCTGATTACCAAGCTATCTGAATACTCCGTTTGGTGTCTCGAATATGTGTGTACGTTTGAATTCACCTACCGCTGATGCAGTTGTCACAGACTCTGGTAGTTTCTTCCGGGCAGGGCACAACTCGACGCTAAAATATTGCCTTCTGCAAGTCAAATGGCTCAAGTGATTTTGCATTCTCGGTAAGTTGCCCATGAAATAGTTATTTTCGTTAGATGCAAGTGCACTTTGTAAGAAACGTCTGAACGAATGGAAGAATCTATACACCAAACGTAAACAAGTCGTGAATTGAGCAAAGGAATTTATGAATGTGCACATATTAGGTCACCTTAAATACTTTTCTATGACAAACGAAATTAATCGAGCTTGTGCACCAGATCGGATACAATAATACTGGGCCCTGCAAATATTACGGATATCCCTCATCATATGTGAGCAGAAAGTGTGAACGCTTAATTAAAGACCCAGACATAACAGTAAGTTGATTAACAGTAAAAGGGTCTAAAGGTGGGAGTTCCCGAACATTAGAATACGTAGTACAAGTATAGGGTGGATTTTCTGAGTCACTGAACGAGTTCTGATTGAAGTAATAGAACATATCCTGAGGTATTTCCTCGAACAGAGAAAATAAATGAGTCAGTTGTTGAGTGAAAGTTCCCGTACGTAGTATGCTCAAAATTTCACTCCCGGATCGCTTAGTACGTAGATGTGGCTGGATATCAAATGACGTCACATAGGTTATTCCGATAACCCCAGAAGATCGGATACGCTTTCCGTGACTATGGATTTGCACGCCTTCGGATGATAGTTGGGCTACGAAATTTGCATCGCGAGATCTTGACCAAAATTCCAACCTTAGCTGGGGTGTGCGTTCGTCTTTGTAAATGACTCATTTGTTCAAAGTTGTTTAATGTGCACCTTGAAATTGGTGAAAATTTGCCAGTAAATTCACCTACCATAGATTGTCCGGATGTGGGCCCTAATTCACGCTGGTGGTCTGTCTTTCGCATCTCGTGTGTGTTTGTAGGCATGTGTGTGTGGCAGTAAGTGAATTTTCATACGGTCTCTCCAACCGTAAGAGTGCAGGTGATTTTGCAACCAATCACGTGACAGGTCATTTGCAACGCTCCCGGGCTGTTCTGGGTAGGCGGAGCTAGTCTCAAGTCACATGGCCTCATAGTGATACGTACACACACACACACGCACTCACACACACACACACACAAATACGCTAAACGTATACACATGGAAATAGGTACCAGCGTGCACATAGCATGACGCACACTTGCCTTCGGGCTTGACCCCACCCCGAATCGGCCAGCTCATCACGACCAGTACCACCACTCCCTCATCAACACCGTAGTTTTGGAAGTGAATTGAAAAATTCCGAGGCTGGTACGCCACACGCACAGATGGGAGCGCGTAAAAAGGTGTTTCATTCTGTTACGTTGTATACATGCGCAACAGGCAGCATAAAATCAAGTTCCCACACCGTCCTTTCCATTTGGGCGATAGGATACTGACGGACTTACCCTCCCAAACCGGAGTTGGCAGAAGCGCGTTTGGCATTCCACGATAACACGCGAATGCTTGAATGGTGAAAGGTAAGTCAGTAGTTATCACCCCCTAAAGGTTGCTGATATTTAGCCGTATTGTTGTTTGTGAATGCTTCTATAATCCAAGTCGTCAAGTTGTATAACAAGTCTTTTTTCGCCCGCATACTGAGGAATGGCATTGTTAGAAACCCGCAGATAGGTTAGCTCGTGTTCACAACTACTGTAACAAAGAACCACCATAATGATATCTGGCTCTCCTCATGTGTCCAAGTCAGCTTCCAGACAGTTCATCACCCACCCAGTAAATGCGCTGGGTTGCCGATATTGTCACTTATCGGAATGCAAGTTCTCCGTGTGGGTTAACCTCGGACAGATCGTAACATAACTCAAGATCGGGATAAACAAACATTCTAAGACCATCAGGAAACCACTCTCATGTCAAGTGCATGCCATAGCAAGGAATTGTGCTATTGCTAGGCAGGCACGAGGCTGATCGTTTCATCTGGTAAGTTGTGGTTAGACAAAGACTACAGACATTACAAAGGCCAATTATGCAGGAAATAGAACTGATAGCTCTGATTCCTGTGATAGATAACAGTCGGTCTTGCATCAGTCCGGTCGACGTGAACTGATATTTGAATGAGTTGCCACTTTCAGCAGACCACGACTGTAACACAGTTTCCTATGACCATCAAAATGAGTTGATATTCTGATAAACCCAACCGATTGGTCGTACCGGTCTCAGTTTTGTCTTGTTTCTCACGTATCCCAAAATCTATTCCATTCTGTACTGAGGACATATCACCGACTGATGACTTCTTGTGTCCACGTTTATCTCATTACTCGAGTTCAGGTTACATTAAGTATAGCCAAATTTGTTTATTTGATGTGACGATGCTCCTTTATCAGAAATGAAGTGCTATTGATAAAAAGAATTATCTAATTCTATCAGCGTTCTGAAATTATCAATCCTCAGTCAGTTTCAGACCTGTTTGAACATACAGTTATGTTATTGTTGTCTTGTGTTTGCTCACTCACATCCGATCTGGTGAAACAAGATAGTGGTTTCAAAGGAGCAAGGAAGTTGCCACTTCCGTACCATGTTAACAACGTTGAGAATGAATTCAAAACTGCCGTTGTGGAGACGTTTGCTATTTTGTTTGTCTAAGAATTTGAATCTACAATACTGAGAGTGAAACTGGAATTCATATTTCTCATTTGTTAACAATTTCATCTACATTGGGACGCCAGTAACGTCCAGGTGTTTTCTAACCTGAATTTGCATATAATATGTAGGAATCAGTAGTCAGAACACTTTATTCTATGACTGCGATAATTGGCTACAAAATGTTGTACACGTGAACTGTGTTGGTATTTTTGATTGCCCGCGTTAGTTTTTAATCGCGGGCATCGCGTGCATGAGGCTGTGAATAACTAGTAATTTAAAAGAAGGATGTTTCACGACAAAGGTCAAATCAGTTTGCTGACAATAATCCAGAAAGCGCATGACTCAAGTTAGGTAGGCAGACCGTGTACCAGAAAAGCCAACAGTGTGCATCAGTTACCTCACGGAATAATCGGAATTATCAGATTGTATTTTGCTCCTTTCCTGACAATGCGTCTGTGAGGTATGAGAGTCTGGGGTGTCGAGACAGCAAAAGCTGCAAGAAGGGAATTTCAATGGAAACAACCTAACTTAAAGTGGCTCTCATTTGATTGTCTTTGGTTGTAGATGTCAGAAATCTGACGTAGACAGATTAAGCGCATATCTCCTAAGATTTCAGCAAGTCGCTTTCTTTTCTTCCATGTCTAACTAATGAAGTCATTCCATTTTACTGATTTGCAACTGTGTATTTTCCTATTTAGTCATGTGGTTGTATGGTGGCCAGCCGCCAGGATGAAACCACTATTGCGTTATTGTATGCGTTGATATTATTGACTGCTATTACGATTATGGCGTGACGTACGAACTTGATTATCTAAATGAATATGGATGATGGCTTTTTAGCTCACATGACGGAACGCTTATTTTGCCTAGGCATGTTAATTGTGTCACTGGGTCATAACCACCCGAAGCTCAGGTTCTTCGCGATCGGCTTTTCTCAGAATTAGTTTATTGCCTACAATTTGACAGACAGGTGTTAGAGAAAAAACTGGCATGGCTTTGTGCGGAACTCTTGACAACCGAATCGAATCGAATCACCCACCTTTTGTTCTTTCCAACCAAAAGAAAACAATCTTCGTCCCCCATTATTCACTGGCCATAAACCAGTCGAACACTGGCTTAATGATGCAATTACAAATACATTGCTTGAGTACTTACATCAAAAGGCAATTGCGCACGCCTCGTAGCTCAAGAAATTGAGTGTAATCAGATTGGGCAGTGTCCTTGTCACAATGATCGTTAGATTTATTGTGTTTCACTACGTTACAGAAACCTTTTGCGTTGGTGTATGCCGGAACGGAGCCGTTACATGTTTCCTCATATATATCCAACCGATAGAACTGTTCAACAATTCTACGTTTCGTGGTAATCTTGGGGGTTCGTGCGTTGCTTAGAACGGATGTTTTAGGTCAGATGTTTAATGCAATTAGTTAACTCAATACCGACTTTTTGTAGACTCAGTTCGTTTGGTTGAGTTAAATAATAACTTCTGATTTACTAGGTATACTGTTGCTGAAGCCACTGACACTCGAAATAGATCTATCATCTCATAAGTTTGGCCTTTTGATGTAAGTACTCAAGCAATGTATTTGTAATTGCATCATTAAGCCAGTGTTCGACTGGTTTATGGCCAGTGAATAATGGGGGACGAAGATTGTTTTCTTTTGGTTGGAAAGAACAAAAGGTGGGTGATTCGATTCGATTCGGTTGTCAAGAGTTCCGCACAAAGCCATGCCAGTTTTTTCTCTAACACCTGTCTGTCAAATTGTAGGCAATAAACTAATTCTGAGAAAAGCCGATCGCGAAGAACCTGAGCTTCGGGTGGTTATGACCCAGTGACACAATTAACATGCCTAGGCAAAATAAGCGTTCCGTCATGTGAGCTAAAAAGCCATCATCCATATTCATTTAGATAATCAAGTTCGTACGTCACGCCATAATCGTAATAGCAGTCAATAATATCAACGCATACAATAACGCAATAGTGGTTTCATCCTGGCGGCTGGCCACCATACAACCACATGACTAAATAGGAAAATACACAGTTGCAAATCAGTAAAATGGAATGACTTCATTAGTTAGACATGGAAGAAAAGAAAGCGACTTGCTGAAATCTTAGGAGATATGCGCTTAATCTGTCTACGTCAGATTTCTGACATCTACAACCAAAGACAATCAAATGAGAGCCACTTTAAGTTAGGTTGTTTCCATTGAAATTCCCTTCTTGCAGCTTTTGCTGTCTCGACACCCCAGACTCTCATACCTCACAGACGCATTGTCAGGAAAGGAGCAAAATACAATCTGATAATTCCGATTATTCCGTGAGGTAACTGATGCACACTGTTGGCTTTTCTGGTACACGGTCTGCCTACCTAACTTGAGTCATGCGCTTTCTGGATTATTGTCAGCAAACTGATTTGACCTTTGTCGTGAAACATCCTTCTTTTAAATTACTAGTTATTCACAGCCTCATGCACGCGATGCCCGCGATTAAAAACTAACGCGGGCAATCAAAAATACCAACACAGTTCACGTGTACAACATTTTGTAGCCAATTATCGCAGTCATAGAATAAAGTGTTCTGACTACTGATTCCTACATATTATATGCAAATTCAGGTTAGAAAACACCTGGACGTTACTGGCGTCCCAATGTAGATGAAATTGTTAACAAATGAGAAATATGAATTCCAGTTTCACTCTCAGTATTGTAGATTCAAATTCTTAGACAAACAAAATAGCAAACGTCTCCACAACGGCAGTTTTGAATTCATTCTCAACGTTGTTAACATGGTACGGAAGTGGCAACTTCCTTGCTCCTTTGAAACCACTATCTTGTTTCACCAGATCGGATGTGAGTGAGCAAACACAAGACAACAATAACATAACTGTATGTTCAAACAGGTCTGAAACTGACTGAGGATTGATAATTTCAGAACGCTGATAGAATTAGATAATTCTTTTTATCAATAGCACTTCATTTCTGATAAAGGAGCATCGTCACATCAAATAAACAAATTTGGCTATACTTAATGTAACCTGAACTCGAGTAATGAGATAAACGTGGACACAAGAAGTCATCAGTCGGTGATATGTCCTCAGTACAGAATGGAATAGATTTTGGGATACGTGAGAAACAAGACAAAACTGAGACCGGTACGACCAATCGGTTGGGTTTATCAGAATATCAACTCATTTTGATGGTCATAGGAAACTGTGTTACAGTCGTGGTCTGCTGAAAGTGGCAACTCATTCAAATATCAGTTCACGTCGACCGGACTGATGCAAGACCGACTGTTATCTATCACAGGAATCAGAGCTATCAGTTCTATTTCCTGCATAATTGGCCTTTGTAATGTCTGTAGTCTTTGTCTAACCATAACTTACCAGATAAAACGGCCAAGCTCGTGCCTAACTAGCCATATCAATGTAACTGGGCAATACTGGGCACTACTTAAAGAAGAATTAAGCGAAGGGTCCAGTTCTAATAACGTGGCTATGCCTAATGCGTACTCAGTGCGATGAGGTCAACCGGGTTTTCCTAAATGAACATAGATTGTAGTTCGAGATCTCACCATGACAATGACATGTACTACTGACAAACTTTAACACAGATGAACCTCGCCTCTACTGCTTATTTTCAAAATTAATGGGCCGTAAATCCTGCGCGACTACTAATGCTGATGTCAGCGGTGACTGACTTACAACTCTATCAACCTAATCCCTCACTACTTACCGGAAATTCAATATCAAACTTACATCCGACGCCAACGAAACAAGCCAACTGCCAGTTTCTAGATGACGAATATATCAGATTTCAAGATCGATTTTTTACTCCAAACTTTTACTGACAGAGGATGTGTGGTTGTCAGTTAATGGATTGCAAACGTTTGACTTCGATTACATGCATATAACTATGG
Source organism: Paragonimus westermani (assembly GCA_008508345.1). Lineage (NCBI taxonomy): Eukaryota > Metazoa > Platyhelminthes > Trematoda > Plagiorchiida > Troglotrematidae > Paragonimus > Paragonimus westermani. The sequence continues at coordinate 104,679 of QNGE01001624.1, forward strand.
GCTCTTGAAAACATTACACCCCATAGCTAAGGTGCAACCAGACACGAAGAACGCGATGCCTTCCACGAGATTCCCAGATGAAGTGAATGCTCAGCACTCCAAACCTCCGATCAGTTGCTGTTACATCGATATCATGCAATCCCTTACAAGTATTTTTAACCTACAGCGGTCAGGATCAATCATTTCTAATAGAACGAAGACCTGATTTATTACTGAATCGTGGGTTTACGTCAGCCGAACTCAGTAGACTTCACCCGCATGTCACTTTGAAAGATTATTCAACATCGTCTTCCAAAACACATTAATAATGAGTCAGTCTGTGTGTGGAATGTATTATGTGGGCCTTTCTGTGAAAGTACTGTATAACTGAATTTGGAAGTATTTCAAAAGCGAGGTGACCAAGAGTGTCATAACGAAACACCCACGTGATCCACGCTGTACAGGCTTTCCGTACCATCTTCCAGGCTGCAGACAAGTCTTCTTTAGCACTTTCCGAGTGTTAGCCTCAACTTTATTATTGTTAAATTGTCATACGTTCTCGTTTTTCTAATAGTCAACCTGCTTCCAGAATGTGTCAAACTGCAGTTTACTAAACTCGTTTTGTTTGGTGGAGGTTGAAACAGTTACTAATCGAATATCGGTCCGACCTTTTATTTAACTCTACTCTCTGTCGGGTTGCTTCCTGGTCTTTGATTGGTCAATGATATACCGCATATGCCTACGGTACTGAACGGTGAACCATAATCAGTCGAACTTTGACCACACCACTGTCAGTCATTTCAACGTCTGTGATAAATTTGCTGACAGACACCTCTGTGATCAGTCTCATTCCCTTGGTGAAATGTTTGAAACGTTTGTATTTCATCAGAGACATTGCTCTAGATCAGTTTACGCATGTTGCTAGTCACAAAAAAACGCTGATTTTTCTCTAGTTCAAATGCTATCCTGACAAAATACATGAAGTAATCAGGTGTTTAACAGAACCCCTGGTCATCAGTCCATCCGACATGGCTTATCCACAAAGTTCTAACTCTTACGTTACCAATTATGCTCCTGTTTAGTTTTTCCATATGCTAAATATACACTCATATTGACTGAACAAACGAGTTTTTGCCTGTTTGCCTCTCAGTTCGGATATTTTACTGATGAGAACAAATGATATGCTACTTAAGCACTTGTCTTAGGTATGTAAGTATGTTGGCATATTTAAAGTGTATTTTGTGATATGACGATAGTAATGTGATGTGCTCTACAAGCGACATTTGAGTCAGAAATACCTCGCTAGTCGATTAATGTACTTTTCCAAACAAGGGTGTGGGAATGTTTTCTAAGGCCGTCAAGGAAATATTTCACACACAATGTCCAGGTGTACGTAATTAAAGGACCTATGGTAAAATAACCGTTTTCTCCAAATTCAGAGGAAACTTCCACTTGAAGCATCTAAAGCAGTGGATGATTCACACTTCTGAATACGTATATATATCTAAATAACCGAGAAACAGGCGAGGTGAGTTGTGTGGTTAGATTTCCAACAATGCATGCACGCAGAGGCTGTTGATAATACAACATACCAGGATGAATGTAATCCAGTCGAATCAGATAAGATATACAAGTGGCCATGCTTATTGCAGACCTCAGGGTACTTGGGTTGGGTTTTGGATTTTTCGATAGTTCCACTGTGTGTTAGACAGTCTAATTATGACTCCACGTAAAACCTATAGAACAGCGTTTAAAAATTGTTGGAAATTAGTTTCGGGAAGCAACGGTTACAAATTTCAAACTTATTCACCACTACACAGTTTTTCCAACCTCTGACCTTGCAATTTTACTGAACCACATATCTAAACCTCTACCGATGAGTACTGAGGAACTTTTTACCAACATGAATTAGACAATACATGCACCCACGTGGCTGCAACTTTTGTGGTCATACCGATCTTTCCGCCAGTCCCCTCTAAAACGGAACATTTATCCTGAGTTTTGTTTGAACTCGTCTGCAAAATATTTCCGTAGCCATCTGAATATGAGTAGTACTCAAAATCAGCTAGGGCTAAGAGATAAGATAAGGTAAACCGATCTTACTTGATGTGTGGTGAACGACGTAGTGATAATTTCTCCCCCCATCCCGGTAAAACATGTCTCAGGAATCCAGGGATATCACACAGCTTATAACGTTATGCATCAAACAAAATACATGAATAACGAATTTGTTTAAACGGATATTCGACCTACCTGAATTCTGCGTACTGGCTTGGATCCGCAACCTGTCAATATCTTCTACCAAAGGATACCACCTGGTCGATGCAATCTAAGGTTGTTTACCGATTCGTATGTATCAGCGGAGGAAGCTACAAAATCAGAATCGGAAGATGCTTGACCTCCAGCTTGTAGGAATACGGGGCAACATGCGTGCAGAAGTCTGTTGCCAGGGCAGGGCAGTGCTACTGAAACAAACGAACAACCGGTGTATGCGTTTTCAAGACAGCTGTAATCAACTTAGGTTGACGTTGCACGTTCATAAACAATCGGCCGTAAAACTAACCCTGCTCTAGGCTTGGTGACCCTTTTCCGTGCACCTACTGATTGTTTTACCCTCCGGGTTTTTGATGCTAAAAAAAGGTCCAGCTTGTTGTAACGCTGGTGATGATAAGGCACTGCGAGATGCTCACGTCGGTTACCCTAGCGGCTCTAAGTGGCTGAGAAGAGTTTTCAAGAGAGCTAACCTTTTCACGCATGAACTGATACAAGAAGTGGATGATTGCCATGAAGTTTGACAGTTAGCGTGCTTACCTGACGTATCCTTCGCCCCTCTTATGCAGGTTCTCTTAAAAGAAGTCAGAAAGTAATACTCTTTGAACTTTCCCCTTCAATAATCCCCATGTGTGAGTAGGTGAAAGAGAGGATTTCCACGATATTTCGTATTACTTCTCAGTTAGGCCAGAATTTCCAGTAGGTCATAAAAAACTGGTGAAATGACGACTTAAAGTTCGAAACTCCCCTGCTTTTGGTCCGTCTTTGTCGCTCAGATGACAGAGCGTAGGCTGCTCAAGGCGTGTAGTTTCCCTAAATGCCAGTCGGAGACCAAGGTTTTCATGAATGAATCGCCATGTAATTAACAAATATGCTCTTCTGTTCACCGGTAACTTATAAAACGTTTAATTCGATAGGGTTTGTAAACCGACTGTAACAGACGAAAACCGGATGTCTTTAGCCAGTGTACTCCACCGTTGATGATTGCCGAATGATGTTGCACAACTCACTTGTAAATTTTTAACTTTGAATTCGTTTTCGACGTAATAGTACCATCGCCTAAACTGGGTCATGTTGGCAGACGTTGCGACAATATATGATTCTGCTAGTGTGAAACTGAAGCTTGCCTCAGGACTATGAAAATTCACGACTGATCAGTAATCCTTTCAAGCTAATCAGTGCTAAACTGCCTCACATGTGGTTTCAGAAATACATCCGGCTGTCATTTAGGACGAGGAATCTGCAGATTTTTATGTAATCCGTCATCCCATATAACGATGAATGACGAACTGACTTCGTCAGTTCGTCAGTGTGATGATTACTTGATTCGCATTTTTGATCAGTAACGTGTACCAATGTGATATAAATTTCACATAGGTAATTGGTATGTGTAGTCCTACTAAATACCCATCTTGTGGGTGTCACAGTGTATTTGATGAAAAACAACAAAATTCAGCGTACAGGGGTGGGACAACTTAATGTCTCAAATGACGACAGTTAATTATCAACAAATAGAATTATAGAGCAAACTGTCATTCTTGAGCGACTTCACCAGACCAAAACAACCTGCAGCTGGATACTGCTCAATAAAACACTCATTCATGAAACTAACCCGCTAAATAGTGAATAAAACGGTGTTTGTTGGCAGTCATTCCATATATTCACATCCTACAGTCTGTCTAGAAGCCCGAAAAATTAGGATTCAGACAGATATCATGCAGGCCACTGTTAACAGTCATCGAATCTCCATATTGCCCACGTTCAACAGCTTGTCCGCTTCCCGCCAATATAAACGGCCAAACCGAAGCAGTGGATGGCGCTATTTTTCTTTCTGTAGACGCTTCGCAAATCGGATTCATGTGGATGCTTCACAGCAGGAGTCCGGAACAGTTGATAATACCTGCTGTTCCATTGTTTCCGTTCCTTGTTCTATCAGCAGCCGACAGAAAGTGTGCAAAGTATTTGCGGACTGTCCGATGGTGTATGTTCTGCTTAATATCTTCGCATTATTGCAACTGTTCGTCCGTTTTAAGCCGCTCAATACTAGGCAAATGGTCCGAGTGTGAAAACTTTCCTCCCGAGATGATTCTTCCTGTCTGATTTTGTGTGAATGTGGTGAACACTCGTTTACAGTGAATAGCTAAGTGTGGTTGAAAGTAGATCGAACTGTATGCAACGCATTACTGATGTTCGAAAAGGCCTTTTTTAAGTAACAAATGTGTTGTTATGTACAAGTGTCACGGAAACTTTTGTGACGTCTTTGGTCCACCAACAAGATTGACGGAACAAACATAGTTTGGCGTGAAAAGAGGTATCCTGAAGTAATCAGAGTCTCCGGACAAAATGAACTTTCTGCATACGAAACAATTCTTTAATAGTTGAAGGCATTTCTGGATTAGCGTGCATTAGCGACAGAAACCGAAGATAATTGCACACATGATTCACCGCGAATGGCTTGCGCTGAACCACTTGCGGTTCTACTTACTCGCCCTTATTTGATGTAAGTCCGGATAGTCAGGAATGGGAGAGATGTGAGTGGGGAATTTTGTATTCTAGCCGGCAAATGGTCGGGGGTCGAATGTTAAGTTGTTATGAAAAGGAAACCCTTATCTCTTGGATAAAATAAACGGACTCCATGACAGTAGAAAGTAAGCAGGTTGATTATATGAAATAACCGAGGTTTAAATATGAGAGTAGACAATAGTGCATTCCGTATGAGATAAATAAACTGGTATACTTAGATATTGAATAAAATTTAAACAGGATTTCTAGAAAGCCATACATCATCGAGACTGAAGTGAAAACGTGGTAGGCCTCTGATGGGAGAGCAAGCAGCATACCAAGATTTTGATGGTCGTTGGTTGATATAAGTGAAACATATGATTCACTTAACTCCTTTGAGTCTAACGTACTTGCGGTCTCTTTACTATCAACTCACCACTGTTACTTCAGTGACCTTCACGCAAAACGGTCAGTGCATTCACAGCCGTACTTGTTCCAGCACTACACGTTCAAGTCAGTGCAACGGAAGGCTCTATCAGCTTCCTTGAGCGCTACGCACTCCATTTCCCGAACACGGTGATGTTGCTCAATGTGCTTCCGTACCCACGTACAAATCCCACTCCTCCAATTGGTCCGATTCCAGATTTTGGCCTCGTATGATCTAACCACAAGGTTCCCATAGATTAGTGCACATCTATGTATATGGCTGGCATCATCGGTGTACAGATAAACGGCCAAAATTTAAAAAAATTCCACCTTACTCGTTTCCATAACTAACTTGCTCAACAAGCCTAGGTATTCTAACTGTAAGTCCCGTGCTGGATAAGCGCCATTTGCCGGTAGGAACCTTCTGTAACCCAGTCAGTTCAGACTGATAAAAAACAGCAAGCTGAAGCTAACCCTCATGTTCTTGGAAAAATCCCATTTATGAGATCTGCGCTGAAGAGAACACGGTAAGACTGTACGACTTTCGCAACAGAATGTTCATCGCCAACAGTAGGCAGTCATGCAAGCTATATGACAGAATGGGAACAGTCAGTGGGCAACCTTTACGAAGAAAACACGAAAACTTCAAAACAGATTAAGACGAACGAAAATGAACAACTACACGATCCAATAAATTGAAAGATAAGAAAATATGCTTTCTGACAACTGTGGAAAGGTTGTCTATCTGAATGATAAAAGTGTGCGCACTCCGATTTAATTGGTCCCAATGCAGTGGGTGTGTTCTTTGAAGTTTCACCTTGGGTGTGCGGATCACTGTTAGGAAAAACCAGCATATTTGCGATCACCGTCTCGATGATGTCAAACAATCATGTTAATTTGATCGACGATGCTAATAGCTCCCTCGAAGGATACGAACAAGACTGCACAGTGGAAAAGTTATCAATCATATGGAACGTTATGACGGATCTCTTTCACAGGATTCGGTTGAGTGTTTTTTTCAGAAGGTAATCAGCTCCTGATAGCCTATGCTCTGACAACTGAGTTTCTTTTGTCTGTTTCCATCCGTACATTCGGTAATTCCCCCAGTATAGTTGCTTCGTCGGTTCTAATGAACTATATTAGCTCTAGTAGCTGGATGGGCATTCATGTAGTTTCGAGTTCATCGACATACGTTCACAAATACGCCTAACTGTGTTAGAAACCATGGCAACTTAGGATACATTAAAGAAGAACCCTCGTTTTACATTCGTGCGTTAACTTTAGTTGCATCGTTGCCCTGTAGATAACTGTCATTTTTGACCTGTGAACTATGGGTCCCTCAGATGTACTGTTCGTGACGTCCGACGGCAGTGTCATCCTCGGCCACATTAGTTCACAAGCGATGGTCATACAGCAGCTTCCAGTAGGACAGCGCTGCCTCAACAATGGAATTTAACGCAACAGTCAACCACGTTTCGTTTGATGAAGATTTGTGGTATGGGTCTCTGCTCCACGAAGAAGTTAGAAAGTGGGTGTTTGGTAGTGATTGCCAAACGAGTTCTCTTGTCCAACCCTCACATCTGCCCAAGCTTAGATGGTTAGGTCATGTATTTAGGATGCCAGCTAGTCATCTTCCACACCGAACACTATTCGCTGACACTGCGACCGACTGGAGTAAGGTGCGAGGTGGACAGATAATGGCCTGGCGCAGGAAAATGAAGTCGTTCGCCAAGGGGTCGACCACTGTAGATCGAATTCGTCTCCCGGGCTGGGGCCATCGTGACTCAGACTCAGTGGCTGAAGAATCTAAGTTTGATGGCGGCTAATCGAGCTCAGTGACGTGAATGTTGTCGTTGTTTGTTCGAGTTATCTGTGAAGTGAGTGCATTCAATGACACAGGACAGTGGAAGCCGTAAGAAAGCTGTCTTGCTGACGACTCCTTACTCTCACTTGCAGCTCGGTTGTTTGTTTGCAAGGTGTAGGCACCTTGATATTGAATGTTCGTATGTAGACGTAATTATCATCAGTAGTTGGGTCCATTCCCGTCCCCTTCTTTCTTCTCTCTTCTTATATATGGTTTGCTTTTTCTTCATGGTTGTGTGACAGTCAAGCATTAGTGTGAACCACTGATGTATTGCTGTCTACGATGATGGTGATGTGATGTCTGCTCTTCAGCAGAACGTTAATGTCATCGTTGTCCAAATCAGCCAACTACAGTGACTTGTCACGTGTATAGAGACGTCCAGGAATTCGCAGCTTTTAGGTCAGCCCAAATTATGCATTTCAAACTCAATTCTAATATAATAATCAATCATCGCATTCGTTTAGTATCTTTATTTGTTCTCTTTGTAATCAACACGCAATTTCTGGCCAGCCTACAAAGTCCTCCGGAATAAACTGCTTGCTGAAAGCCCATTCTCAGCACCTTTTAAGAGTACACCATGAAGAACTGATCAATATTTTAGAGTGGTAAGTGGCGTACTCGAATTCGTGAACGCATTGTGCACTTGTACGAAAACAGTCTTGAACTAAAAAGCATTTAAAAGACTTTGAGACAAAGTAGCCAAACTAGTGGTTGTTATGTGCCTTTTACTGACAGGATGGTCATGGCTTATGGTCACAGATTCAGAATGGCTCTGCTACTAACACAAAATGGTCTCCATTGCTAAAGTTGTTTCAGTCATGCTAACATATTTGTATTCTGCTTTTTAGGGTTCCACGTAACTACTTTCGCGAATACAAAATTGCGGATCTGACAAAATAGCAATCCCGTTCATCATCGACTTGTTTGTGTGCCCATCTGACCAACCGAAGCGTGCGTTAAGACCCAAGGGTCTATAAACGTCAGTCAAACTTCTACAGGTGGGTCTCTCCTCATGACTGGCTTAAACATCCACTCTGACCGGTCACGGAAGGCAAGGTAACCGATGGTTGGGAGAGTTACTGAGCCCGAATGAGTGGATGATAGGCAAATGTGTTTGTAAGGGCGACTGAGAACTTGTTGGCTACAAACGACTACCAATTGCTCTTTGCTGGCCATTGTGTCGGTTAGTCAAAACAATGGTTGCAGCCAACTTGTTACTGACAGCAGTTCTAAGTGTCTTTTGTGCCTACTCTTACACCCTAGTGTACTGCAATGAAAACCAACTTACCGTGTAGTCTTAAGTTTTTGCTATTTTTGTTTGTATGTATGTGTGAGTTGGGGGATTGATCGCGTTCAAGTAGAATATCAACTTTTCGAAGGCAACCAAGCGTGCATGTGAGGTGTTGATTTTGCTTGATTAGTTACGGGCCCTTGCTTAAGTGACAAGACAAAATTGATGTGGACTTGATAAGTTTTATTTAAGTACAGGAAAGTTACTGTTCGGCTGAGGTTGGCCATCGAGACTAATGAGACTGTGTGGGAACACGCGTTTTTCAAATGCAATCAAACAGGTGTGGGTAAGTTGTTTGAAATGAATTGGACTAAACCGGGGAATTGCACGGACATTTCAGTTGGACAATACAACGAGAAAAACCTAGTTGTAAGATGATTACCAGATTGCACTGTCATAATCGCTGTTGGACATATTTCTGATTCCAGCTACTTGTTTTCTGTCAAACCAAGTTGGTTAAGCGATGACGAACAATCTAGTGAACAGGCTCGTTTTCGGTTATTCATCATCAAACCAAATGCACATTTGTGTGAGACACTGTGGTTGGAGCGAATCGAAAAAACCGGTAACAAGTTCAGCTAAGGTCAAACACTTCATGAATAGATATGGAGTCAACGTTTTATGCAGTTACGTCATAGCTACGACGCCACTGGAACCATAGCGATGTGATCGGTCATGTTGTGAGAGGTAGGCCATGGCCACCGCAAAACTTGAACAAAGCGCTTCTGTGTGCATACAGGTGTGTTGTTAAGTAGGATTCCGATCGCCTGATCTGTGGCCAAAATCTGACATCTCACGGCTTTGACTAACCACCCTACACTCGGTAAATCGGACGGAAAGAAGCGGCCGGCTTGGTGGTGTGATGCGAATCGACAAGATGTGCCACAACTGCGCTGATAATTGTCTTCGTGACTCCGTTATTGATCCAGGCTGCATGGTGCTCGGATAAGTGTCTGGTTGTCCGACCCACGTACTTAGTCCCATGGGAACAAGCAAATGAGTATATACAGAACGAAGCCGCAGAAATGAGCACTTTATCTTTCAACCGTAAACATAAGGCTGAAATACTGTTGAAGTAGATGCTCAATTTGGCAGCATGGAATGTTTTGTTGATGGCAGTGTTAAGTCTCCTAGTGACATGTCGTAGTCTTGTCTACAAATCGTTCCGGGTAACCATTTTGAAAGAATACTGTGCATAGGAAAAACAGTTCAACGGGAGTCGCATTCCACGTACATCTTATCATGGCTCTATCAATTAAACAGTCCGTGAGATTTCTTCCCTACATCAAACAGACAAAGCTGCTGAAATGGACATACTGCCCATTCCAGATCTTTCTCCTGTAGACCTTGAGTTGAACACATCCAGCAGCATGGTGCCAGATGAGTACATTAAGTTGAAACGTGCCAAAGACTAAAAAACTAATAGTGATTTTTTAAAATTTGTTTTGGACATTTTTTCACTTACAACTGAATGAAAATCGGGAGAAACAAGATCCTACTAGTTGAATACATACAAACGGTTTTGAAGTTAGTGAGTGTTATTTGCAGCTCTGACTAATTGTTGTTACGTTTATGACTGTATACCACCGGCTACTGATGAGAAGTTAAGGTTTTTGAGAAGTTTACCATTTTCTGCCATTGAGCGCTCATCAGGACAACAAAAGAACACTTGTGGTAGTAAGATTCACCCTGGGGAAATGTTTTTGTGATGAGAAACTCTGTGATTCCTGGCCACTGGACTTCATTTTGTCAACTCAGTCACTTTGGCATATGTCTCACTGCCTTATTATCATGCATTCCTTTTGTTAAAGTTGTGAGAATGGCCTCACAACATGGAAGATGTATGGGAGAAGAAAATTTACGTAATCCTATATGCACACATGGAAAGGTTCCCATTATCCAAATTATAGTCAACACCGTCCCATTATGAGATGTCTGAAAACTGGCTTGCATTCTTACTTGAATTGTGAGCATCCGTAAATGTTGTTAATTAAGCTAACTCACTGTTTACCACAGTCATCAGTCTTCATGTAGTCTCAAGTTTACTGACAAAATTGGAAAAGGTGTACAGCTCGTGAACTAAAATCAGTTGTTTATATACCGAAAAGTGTGCTGTGTTTCACTCGAGGACTGAGAGCTTCTCTACTCGTTTGGTTTGCACAGATACTGGTGGTTGATCCAGTCCACTGTCAGGAATGTTGTTTTTGTTTAAATGAGTTGTTTATGAAATACTGGCAATCGCTTACACGGGCTGTACGAAATGTGTATGCTGTCTTACTCTCATGTGCAATTGTTTTGCTACGTAAAACGATGCTGTTCATTGCATCAAACGGGGAGCCGATAATATACGAATTAGTTCCTATCTGTCCTCCAAACTAGAGGTAGTTGATGTTTGTATGCTAATTTATACATCAGTTTCATCCATTAATGTACATCTGTTTATGATGGTAATCGGGACAGTGGACTAAGAGGCAGATGTGGATGACAATCATTACAGCAGGAACTGTGATCTGTTCCCACAAATGGAATGTTATGCTAACTAGAAGACCCCATGTAATTCAGACTGTTAACAACTGATTAAAAATTAAAAACCGGGGATAAACCAAACAAGCATTACAAAGGTTTTTCATTTTTAATTAAAAAACTGGAAAGCATGTTAAAACACTGTACGACTGATTACAATATCACTCTCTGAGTATAATTCTAACAATCGTGTACCAGCACATGTAAAAATTTCCAGTACACATGCGTCTACCGACATAGATCAGCTTGTTCACGTGTATCCCTATACATCCCTACAAAATATTGCTTAACAAGGTGACAGTAGTCACCTTTAACAACGGCCAAAAACGCCCTATCTGAGAACAATAAGTTACATATGATCCGAATAGACTATGAAAAGTGTGTTGAAAGAAACACAAGAAATATCTTTTCAAAAATTATCAGATTACTTCAAGTTTCTATCCTGTTACCAGGCTAACACATTCGATCGAAGTTAGCTGATCAAGTGAATGCCTGCTACTGTCAGTAATGTGACAGTGAACCGAATGCTCCGTGTAGTCGATTGGCACCTTCCGAAGCGTTTGCTCTGTCCATACCACGCCACAAGAAGGTGAACTGTCCAAAGTGGAAAAGGGCAGAATATAACACAACGGATCGTCAAAATATTCCAGAGTATCGTATATGTTACCACGCATTAATTCAGAACAACAACAAACCATACCTTGCATGGGTGTATGACAAATTGGTTTCACAAAACTAAACGACCTACCACCGTTACAAACAGTTCACAAAGTAACAAAAACTCTTGCATAGTTAACACTGGTGATTGACCTCTGTGCACTGACGGGGATTTTGCAACCGACAACAAACAAAATTCAGAGATAAATTGCAAAACTGTAAGTGAACAACGAATTGCTGGCGTTTAATTGACTGGGAACATGTTTCTTGTATCCCTCAATACCTGTTTGTTCGCTTCACTAATCATAAATAATGAATGCATTTAGTTCATGTCTGGTTTTCTAAACATGGGACAGAACATTAAGGAACTGACAGTAGATACCACCTGATCGTATATTTGGCATCATGCTTGAACATACGGACTACATCAGATAGTTGACTAGACAACGTTTGTTTTAAGACTCTGTAACATGCTCTAGCGTTTTTTATCTATCAAAAACGTTCACTTTTCAACAAGAAGATAGGTTAGTACTTTTAGTTCATAGGTTGTCTCCCACAAAAAAACGAAGCTGCTCCTCTTGAGGGAGGTGGGGATTAATGGCTAGCCAGTAATCCCGACCTTGATTTTAACTAAATTAATAAGTATATAAAGACGCTAAGGTGTACAGCCTAATTATTGAGTCCGCGATTATTTCTAAAGCACTATGGTATAGCGCCATAGGATATCAGAAATCTATCGAACCGATTTGTTAAGATTCTGAATCGAACTGAAAAACCTAGGTCTTATGACCTTCCTGCATGCTTAGAATATTTACAGGGGTTGCACAGTTTTCTTTCAGTTATTGTTCACATCCCCGGAGGTTAATCTTTTTCTATTGAAGGTCAGTGAACCAAAATTCATCTGTTCTTTCTGTCTGTGAACACTTGTTCGATTGTTACAAAATAACTGGTTTATTGGCTTGCTATTAAAGACTGCACTGCCGAAAGACGAGGTTGACCGCAAGGTACTGTTAATGGGCGTACGTTGTCATCTCTTGTACACTCTAACTAGTCCCATCGTCAGATGGAGAATTTATCTTCTTTCAGATTGCCAGCTCTAAAAGACTTCCCACCATCTTTGTTATTTTCTTATTTCTGAGCTCCCCTTCTCAATGGCTTGCTTGTTCTCCCTCTGCAAAAGTAGTTCTTCAGATTCCATTTGTTCTATCGTCCTTGAATTTTAGATCTATTCATTGGGAAGTTTAGAAGACTTGGTACCATTTTTGCTTACAGTGTAGTCAAATGGATTATATTATCTTAACTGGAAATCCTGAACTAACGTACGTTGCATAAGCATTTAAATGCGGATTGCCCGAATGGATCTACGGGTGGTGAAGTGCATGTCATATGTGATGAAATGGATGTGCAGGTAACTCATAAAGTTTATCATAGTGTTGTGCCAATTCAGGTGGAATTACAGGACAATATTTCCAGCAGTTCCTGTTCGTCTGTTTGCTCATTTTGGCTTTGGTGTTCAGTATTTCCGCAACTAATTACGCAGTCATGTTTCCACATTATATACACGCTAGTTATCACACTACATAAACCCCAAATATTTTTCGTGTTTGTTGAAAGCCAAAATTAGTCATCTTGTAAACCAGTCGTAGATTGGTTATGGATTTCTTGAAGAAGTGAACAGTACACATTGTGTAGGCGCACATCGTGTTACACAGATAGTTCTACACCAAAATCGAAACATGTTAGTCTCAGTGTAGTGATCACGAAAGTTGTTTATTGCTGGACAAAGTATGCACTGTGTTGTGCAGCCGACATGTCTTACTATTCGTTACAAGCTTCCTTATTCGAATTTACTGTAACAAACATTCAATGGTGGGCATGTTTTCACCTCTGGCTGTCCCATCATGGTTTTAGTTGAGCGGACGAAATGACTGGCATTAACTTAAGCACTTGTGTCATCTTTTGCAGTTCGTACCGTGTGACTGAACTACTCCATTAGGTCCGTCAAATTAAAAGAACACAATTCATGCCCTGGATAGCTAATTTCAGAAACATACAGGTTGCGTCAACCACAATTACTAAGTCGCAGGTGAGCAATATGACTGATAATTAATTACTCCACATTTTCGGCTGGATTCAACAAGTGTGTTGTGTGAGTAAATGCCTGTAGTTTATGTCACAAGTTTATTCTCCGAAGTCTACCTGTTGTGGTACCTAATTTTTTTAGAACTGCTTAATATAAACCCTGTTAGTATCATCCATAAGTACATTTTATCATCAGTTAACGATAGGCAATGCACATACCGCATGTTGTGAACCGAAAAACAGTGTATTCAACTCGTCAATATCCATTGTCTTATTTTTGACAGTCCGTATTATTAAAGTCTCAACAGACAAGTTCCGGGACAGATGAAAACTCAGAACAAACACCACTGCACTGAACATGGCACACGTCAACGTTTGTTCGCATGTTTTCTGTATTTGTCTGCCGTAATCATTCGACTGGTCGCTGGTCAAACAGCAAATTCAAATTCTCATTTCTCAAGCCGGAATAGTCCACACACTGTTCAACAGCCGATATTTCACAGCGATAGCTCAGTGCTAGAAGATGTGGCTGATGACAGTGTTGAGCACAATCCCACCTGGAGTTTAACCCCATTCCACGAAGTTGTCGGAGCCCATCTAACGGCAAGCAAATCTTTCCGATGCGAACCAGTCAGTTTGGCTTTGTGTAAAAGTATGTATTACCAGCACACCCGGATGCCAAATATGTTTCATCATGAAACACAAGAAGAAGCTGGTTTGGAAGTAAGTCCCTGGTTTTACTGTACTCAGACTGATCATTTTTCATATTTTCTGAATGTTCACGTTAAAATCTTTGGTCCCATATTGCAAGCCACCTTTTAGGGTTTTGGTAAGCAAGACACTTGAAAGATTTGATATTTTCACTTCACTGGAATGGGCTGATAAAAAACGTATTCTTGCTACACTGTAATATCCGAAGGACATGACGACTGGCAGGAAGAAAACAGAGCTGTTCTATATAACTTTGTAAAGTACATGTTACTCACAAGTAGGCTAATGTTGAAATGTCTGTTTCAGTTATTCTTTCTTGGCCCTAACGCAGATGGCTGGTCGCACATACACAAGCGTACGTGCTTACATAATTTAGTTTTCTGTTGTACCCCTAGATGTAGTGGCCCGAGCTGCCGGGCAGTAGTCCAAGAAATGATGAATTAGCAAATACAGATAAATATATGAATACATCACTAGGCAATCAAAAAACGTTGGACATTCAAACGGAACAACCGATAACCTTGGTATTGATCCCGACGCACTTGGCTATTTTAAAATGTCCTCACTGTGTGGTGTGAATGGGCCTACCGTGACCGACCTGAAAAACAACACCTCCAAATGGTGACTAGTAGAAATTGCATGCTATTTTGTAATCCTCTTACAAATACACCCTATTCTATGATCTTCCGTTATACTAACCAGTTGCAAAAATTCCCTTTAATGCTAGCTTGTTATGTACATATATATGGAATTGTGCGTTTTCAGTGTTGATATGCATTCGTGTGTATCAGTGTTCAGACTGTCATTAATCCTGACGATAGACAGTTAAATAACGGGACAATTAGTAAATTTTGAAAGTATGGACAAATATTTAAGCTAACAGACAAAACAGTGAATATTTTTACAGAAGAGTTGATAACCATTCATGTATAGAGTCATTGCTGTCTATGATACAATCCAGAATGTGTGCGTTGGAAAAAATTGCAGTTTTCTGTGGAGGTGAGCTTGCGTTAGCCCATTGGTCAGTATTAGACAAAACCTTCGTAATAGTAGATGGAAGAGATTTTGCCAACAATGTGAACACCAACCAGAGCATCAGGAAATTGAGAAAGTACCAGTTCGTGTCATTAGTGCAGGTTTTTTCGCAACGCATGATACAACCTTCAAAATAATAGGCGGTTCACAGATCTACGTTCTGACCATGGCACACGTTATGAGCCGTGTCAGGCTGATATTGCAGTGAATACCTAACGAAATGTTTTTATTCGTAATGGCTGGTTTTTATGTCACTTACAGACTACTTAATAAAGTCTGCAGCCAATTATGCGGAAATGGCCTCATTCGAAACTTATCAGAAGGAGTTGGGTTTTGATGATCATCAATGGAGTGCCCGATAACGTTTTCGACTCGACAGCACCCCGCACACCGGAAAATCGAAACATCGGCCTGTTTAGTAACGTCATAATGATACAGCAAGTAACTATTTAGTTCAGTTAGGCTGCAATAAGATAAATAAATTGCTCTCCTTTGCTACCATCGTTCAGTTTTTTGTAGGCATAAGTCAACCAGAGATTTATATATGGTAATCAAAACGGTTGTTGCGTTTGCCACGGACGCACGTTGGGTTAGATTAGATTTTGTCCTGGCGTCGACAAGTAAATTGGTGTACAGCTGTTTCGACTTAACCGCATCTCTTTGAAATCACACATCGGCATATCAGTATACTTCGAAATGCTAATGTAAATATCCATCCTGTATACTATGAGGCCAAGTTAGTCATGGTTGCATGAGGGAAGTGAATCACATCTTTTGGTAGCTGAACTTTCTTTCTATAGGTTAAAATGTACCGGTGAAATACCTGAAAAAGGTGATTCTTGTGAAATAGTGTAGGATAGTTCTCGAATTCAACTATTCTCTAGTTGCATTGCTGAATAAAAATATCCCAGTATTTCTGAACATGATTGACAACTGTTTCATTCATACTGTGTTACTTTCAAATAGACGTCTTTCAGCTTTCCTCGATTATCAACAGTTCCTTCTTCCTTGGACTATGAAGGCCATAAACATCTTTCTCTGCAGCTTGACCACCAGAGGCTTGGTTTGTAAGCCTGATCTGGTTTGTTCCTTTGTAGTGTCAAGTACGTTGCTCATCCGGAAGAGTGATTAGTTGTCTGATTCAAACACTTATATACATAGCTTTAATAAAGCCTCTCTTGTATGTGATGTCGGCTTGTCACCGATGGGTAATCCGGTGCAAACATGATGATGACCTTCCCGCTTTTGAAATCTAACTGTTTGCGAACACAGTCTTACAAACTCATGTCCCTGTGGTGTTTCTGAAAAATTAGTTCGGTTACCTTATTATGCCTATCAGTGTGTGGGGTTAAAGGCGTCGGCTTCTCACATCGGAGTGTTATGCTGAGACATAAACAAGTGTGAATTATTGATATTCGTTGACTGTCTAAAAACATAGGTGAACGAGGATCATTGCGATAAATGGTTGCCCGGAAGAGAGGAAATTTCAGCGTCAGTAACTCAGCTGACTGACAAATTCAATCCCAGGAAAAAAGAACTTTTTTGACCAGCAGTACAAAACTTCTGCGGTCACCCGAATGCAAATCTACAGCGTATGAATGAATGTGTGTTTGATACTGTGACTGACCCAATTATATTCCTTTCCGTCCCTGCTTGAGACATCCATGCAAAAAATACATTTAATGATCAAGGAAACACTTTTGAGTCCACACAGTTCAGGTGCATGTGTACAGATGTATCTGACTGCCAAGGTGGTAATTGCGTTCGGGTTACTGTCTCAAGCCTAGTCATTTTTGTACACGAATGATTCTGCAACAACAGAAACAATTGGGGACAAGCTACGTAATAGACGATGTAGACGTCCACTTTCTGATTGGTGGAGAAGAAACTGGGGTAGTGAGGCTGTGTTTCGAGACGCATTCCAATCTTTTCTTTGCCAAGTGTAACGCACCCCATCTGCAACTTCCCGTCTTTACTAAGGTAAGTGTTGTTTATAAAAAAAATGCAGGTCTTCTAAATATCCAAGCCCAACTTCTGTGGTATTACCAACTGGCTGTATGCGCCACCCTGGCTACAAGCAGATTGATTAGGCACCACCTCTTTGACAGTGCAAACATGAGCGAACCCAATCGAAACGGTTTGTACCAAATTATCCACCAAAAATAGATATTCCATAAACGTGAAGTATAAAAATTCTTGTTACACCACTGCAGCGCAGTATGGGGCGGCCGTTAGCTTGGTCACACACGACACCGCAGAACTCAAAGATTAACGCGTCGAACTAACAGCAAATCGAGCCAGTGCTAACTGTCACTTCGGATGAAATATCACAACAATAAGATCCTATTAAGATATAACGATGTGCCACGAGCATCTGGCTAGACGTACACTTGTCGCAACTGTCAGAAACGCATCGGCCAAATTAGCTGCTCATAGACCAAACATCGCAGAAACAGGCTACCAGACAAATGAGATTATGAATACATTTCAACCGTCCACAGTATGCAATCTTCGTCTCATTCGTGGTCAAGTTATTTATGAAACAAACGGAAAAGTAATCGTGTTTGGCTTATTTGCGAAAGAGCAGGACGCCAGAAAGTTCATCAAACGTAGACGAAGATAGACCTGTCAATCAATTATTACCAGATGACTGGCAGGCAGCAATCGTATGCAACTGCCCCCAGATTACCTCATTAGACAAAGCTAGAATAACAGAAAACGGAAAAGTTATATTTGTTTGCCTTGGAACCATAAATACAAATCGGCTAAACCTCATACAAAGAGAGTTTTAGAAAACAAATAATGTAGCATGTTCCTGAAATATTTTAGACGTTACAAGTGGAATTGTAAAGCCGTACCTTCAAGAATACCGTATGTAATCAAATAACACCCGACTCACTTTTTATCTGACTCGCCCATTATTCACTAGAACGTCCACATTCCATAAAAAATACATATCCTGTTTGTATCATTGTGTACAACCTGATTTTATAAATTTCACCAGAACACATCACGTCTGCTCCATAGTCGAGTGATGTACGGTAAATTTCACTTAATTCAACGTTTGGCTCATTCAGCACCTCATTCGACATCTGTTAAGCCCATTTAATCGGAGCAAGAGATTGATCTTGTTACAAAGAAAGCTAACTCGAATAATCATTCATCTCGTACTTAGTAAACGGAGCTGATTTCGGAAAGATATGAATGACTTGAAAAATTCTGACGGCTAAAGCGACGAAATCAAGTATATGAAATCAAGTGTATGAATATGCGGCTGACTAGTCATTGGTCACGTACGTAACTAAGTTGGTTGTAACTACTCATGCGCAGATGGGATTGGTAGCTAGAGTAAACGCATACTAAAACCGAAGACAAATGAATGCAATCAATCAGACAAATTTGTCAAACTGTCAGTAACCTTTGAATGAAGTGACTTGCAATCGTGAACAGCATCGTTTCAGCTGTTCAACTGCAACCAGAGATTTCTCCAGGCACCAAAATATGGCGGTCTGTCTGATTTTCTGTTCCATCTCCAGGCCACATGTGTCATGCGAGGTCTTGAGATTGGGTGATTCCTACCACGGTGCGAACCCAAAGTAATGTTTGGGATGAAAACTTAGCTACCGTGGTATCGCATCGTTTAATACAGCAATGGCTACCCAAGAAGCTTTGAGAGCTTGAAAAAAGACATGGTCACACAGACAGATTGTGACTTCAGAACTAGATTCAATTAATCCCCACAGTTTCCAGAATAAGGCAGTTTGCACCACTGGTGTGAGTAAACACGACTTGATAGCGACATTCAAGCTGACTCCGTGACCGTAGATGTTATGTTGTTATACTGCTGTTAACTGAAAGAACGTTAAACAGCAAAGACGTAACCATTTAGCACTGTACTACTAAAGTGAAATCGTACAGTTTAGTTAAATATAATTGCTATTTTTGGCTTCGTAGCACAGAAGATGGTTCTCTAGGAACCGATGAGACTGCTAATCAGCAACGCATTCCAGATTTATCCGCTTTGTGAGAGTTTCATACAGATCATCTTTAGCCTGACAGAGATCACGCTCCCACAGTGTAGGCTGTTGCTAACTGCAGACTAAGAATTCACTACGATACCCATTCGCACGGAATTTCTGGACTCTCAGGTTACGGCTTTATTAGTACAAAAGTCTTCTCAAAGTCTCTTTTAGTTTTAATAGTCCGGAGTTACAGGAATATATATACCGTACATTATAGGCAAACTTCTGATGCTCATTTGTTGAAATGTTGCACCTGGGTGCTGCAATAGTGCCAGAGCAATGAAAACACATTTTTCTCCCTTAGCTCTGGCTTCATCAGAACCACCTGACCGTCTTACGTACACTGGAGAAACAGCATCTGTCGCCATTCACGAGGCTGAAAGTGATACTTGCACACAATTAACGTACACTATATTGTTCAGGTACTCCTGACATTTTCGCCTGTTTTTAAATTGTCGAGAGTATGCTATCACGAAGTGGACTGATCGGTCAGTTTATTGACTTCGTTTATCGTGAAGTATCTCGTCCAACTAAAGTAGTGTCTTCCGCACACAAACTCATGTACGTGAGCTTTGGTGTGGGATCGCCATTATTCATTTTGTTATAGTGCGTATGACCGTACAGTGGCACGATGAAAACAAATTAATCAATGCAAATTTTTCATCTACCGCAAAAGAGTGCTTGCTGTGCTTATTCACTGGCCCATTCAGACATACGAAGTAACTATAGTTCTTGAAAGGCATGATGGAGGAACTGGCCAATTAGACGTGATCCATTTGTAACATATCTGGGTTTCGACTAGACTCGAACAAACACACAAAAACACAAGTACAAAATGTGACAAACAAAATAACAACTGAATTACAGAACCACGTGGAAGCTCAGCGAAAGCTCGGAACGCTGAATAGCAAAACAAAATAAACCCATGACCACTTCGTGATTGGGTATCCCAAGACACGAGGTTCTAGAATGAGGTCGACAAGACGATAGAATCGTCGCCAGTCGAGACGATCCGACGACCCGCAGATTGATCACGGACGATTGCGATTCAGCATTCACATACGATTGTGGTGAGATAACGCGAAGCATGAGTCAGGCAACTCTTCACAAAATAGACCGGTTCCGATATCCAGTCGAACG
>QNGE01001624.1:127699-155332 GCA_008508345.1 Paragonimus westermani
TCGCCAGTCGAGACGATCCGACGACCCGCAGATTGATCACGGACGATTGCGATTCAGCATTCACATACGATTGTGGTGAGATAACGCGAAGCATGAGTCAGGCGACTCTTCACAAAATAGACCGGTTCCGATATCCAGTCGAACGGGGAATCTACCACTCAAGGTGAGACAAGCGAAATCCCCGACCATACACATTCCTCGCTCATAGACGCTGCTTCAACATGTCTGGTGTATAAAACACACACTAATCCAAGCAACACGCCCCAATGAACCTAGGTTCAATGCAATTGCTGCTAACCTCAATTGACGTGATGTTCCAACTCCGATCCTACAACCAGAAATGATGTCTACTCCCCCTCACATCGCGAGTTGACTGTGTGCCGATTTGACAACATCGGACTAGACAGAAAAATCCACACAAATGCTGATCGGTTGGTTTGTTCCATCTCACCGCAGGCATTGACTATTGGATGGGCTGAACTTTTCACAGGGTTGCAACACAAGTTCTTTGTGAGAATGAGGTATGCAGAACTTCCTGAGTGATCTCCGTTGCTGTTGATGGGACGTCGAAACGTTGGTGTGTCTTGCGATTATGGTTATTGGTAGTGGTGTTGTCGTTGTTAGTGGGATATGAACAGCACTGAATGCATTTTATATCCGGTTGTTAGAATGATCGCACAGCGCTGAGTGACCGTTAGTGCTTAATGAGCTAGGTCTGCGAAATATGTTTTGGGAATATGGCATGTGTTTGTCATTAAGAGTCTTGACTATCTCGTAGATCCCACTAACAATTGGTCGGCGGCAAAATGACCGCAGTTTCTTTACTCTCCCGCCTTTCTCGAATGTGCCGTTTCTGTCGTTGTTCGGAAACCAGCCGAAATCCACAAGCCTGGCAATTAGGTCTTTTCTAATTCACATTTTGTAATGTTTAACCAGCTGCCGTGTACCAGAGAGGTTTTGCTTACAGTGTTTCTTGTCTTACTGATTCAATAGGCTTATGATACTCAGCTCTTCTGTCCTCTTATAAATTCTCGCTTGACTGCATGAACATTACTAACGCAATTTGTAATACTCTACGTTTCAACCACCTCGGGTGGCCTCCATCAGGAGTGTTGTAATCGTAACGTTGTGGTATTCCCAATCTGTTTATCAATAACATGTTAACAACGACGCCCAAAGTGTTCAACTTCATTCGTATTAAGTGTGGTGCGTGTATCATATTACTAACGCAACTTCATTATCTGTGTCTAACCCATGGCCCCTGTCTACAAAACCTCTGAATATGACTCGACAGTTATTCGAACTTTATATCATGCAGGTTATCGGGAACTTCAAACATGAATAAACTCAAATGTTTTTTTCCTTCCCTTCATCTGTCCCAACTACTCGGATACTGGTAAATGCTTATACCGAAAACTGAATCAGAGACTATATTCCACTCTTAAACATACTGTGATTGCTTGCAAGTCCCTCTGAAATGAGTCACCTTTTATTAACCAGAATTGCAATCTATCTCTATGACCAATGGCTATCTGAGGCTATTGTCTGTCCTAGTCTTTACCGTAGGCTATCTATCTTATTTGAAGAACTATTCTCACACACCTTGTTGACCTTTTTGTTCACATGAACACCCACTCAGAACACTGTGGACCAAGTTCACTGACTCTTTCATTTGTCTCTATGTGCTTTCACTCAGAACATTCGTCTGAATTATCCAGTTCATTTGTAGCTCACACTAGCTGGCACCCAAACGTGATTTGCTCCATTACTAGTTTAGTTTGCTTCACTTCGCCATCTGGTCAAGAGACTGGTAGACAGAAGAATCAACTAGAGTAGTTAAGCTCGTGAACATACTTGAAACGCACCTTGCACGAAACAGGAGCTATGTGTATAGATGACCCCATATGTCTAACTGATGACTATCAACATCGTCATCTTAAATCCTTACGAACGTCAGTCAGTAGTGCGTGCAAGTCGAAAACCACACGGCTGGATAGAATGTCGTTCTATCAGAAAAAAAAGGTGTGCCATGAGAACGAGGTTACCAGTAGCCTCCACTCGTCAAGATGCGTGCTAGGCAGTCATCTAGTTTTCACAGCTAGCGATGGACAGAGAAAACCTCCTGTTTCTGTTATGTCCGTACACAAAGCGTTGAGTGCACACGTGAGTCGTTAGATTCTTCACTGGCTCTTCGAACGAAACCCATCCAAGTGTTCCAAGTCGACAGAAGTCACTGAGATGAATGGGTTATGATCAGACAACAGTGCCATTGCCAGTCAGCCTTCGGATCAGCCATAGACTAAGTGGCTAAGCATGCCTGATCTTGTCCTATATATTGTGATGAATTTTTCGTCATAGACCAGTCTGTCATGAATCATTCATGCTCGTACTTCCGCTCAGTTCCCATCAGTTACGCATTCTATCAATTCTAGCCGGGTATGTTGCATTTCAGACTTAAAGCATCTGATTCTCATAGGAATCGACATAGCGAACTCATATGACTTAGATCGGATAATGACTCGGTTGTTTTCTGCATTTTCAGTATTTAGAAAGCCTGGAATTCAACTGGGATGCAAGTTAAACGGACTGCAAATTTCCCAAAAGATAATCTGCAACAATACAATCTCTACAAAACTCTTGGATGCTTCCTTATGGTCACTGTATATTTGCGGTCTACCTTAGTGCTTCGTGGTCGCAAATTATTGCGACTATTTCTGTAAGTCTTCTGTTGTATAACAGAACAATCTGTCAGTTATTGCTCCATAGAATCAGGGTCGCTTGTTTTCCGTTGTAAATATAAGCTCAGTCCAGTTTGCGACTAGCCGTTCTGAAGGAGTGAAATATAAGCATAGCTTTCTTCACTTCCTCTGAACATTACGTTTTGGCCCGTCTAAACCAACAGAAAAATGGTCTAAATGGTTGTAGTGAAAGCTGAGACGTACGTGTTTGTTCTCATCAGTGTGCTTAGACATCCTATGTTTCCTCGGGCTTTCGGCTACCCGATACATCCAGTTTAGGTCGCCTCTTGTCGTTTTCGGTCACTGCGATAAACACGCCGGCGCTGAAAGTGTTATTGAGTAGCTTACGCGTGTTCCTCTTCTTGAGACAGAAAGATCGTCTTATTTTAATGTACAGTGATTGAACCTTACCCAACTTCATTAACCTTAAAGTTCACTTCTCCATTTTTAAACTCTTGCACACTGGTAACGTCATTTCGTTTGAGAATGAAACTATGACACTGCAAATGCCAACCTAGTTGGAAAGCAGAATGCTTAGGTTATCAAGCCCAAACATTAAATTCGTTGCTGCCTTCAGCAGTCGTGATGTCATCTTTTACGTTGTGATTCATCAAGAACATCTGTCCATGTTCATCAAGGTGACTATCACAGAGCATGGCGTTAGCTCATTGTAAATAGAAGCAACTGC
Organism: Paragonimus westermani; assembly: GCA_008508345.1. Classification (NCBI taxonomy): domain Eukaryota; kingdom Metazoa; phylum Platyhelminthes; class Trematoda; order Plagiorchiida; family Troglotrematidae; genus Paragonimus; species Paragonimus westermani. The sequence continues at coordinate 131,126 of QNGE01001624.1, forward strand.
CAACTACTTTGAGGTTGCATTAGCAGAGTTTACTTATGCACGTTACTTTTGATCAGAGTTATGGTGGCCTCCCCTTTCTACCGATGAAATAGCGAAAACTGGCGGTCAGCTGGTGATCCGTTTCAGCTGGTATTGAACTGGTTGCAGAACTTGGAAACTGGAGACGTTAATCTGTTAGGGTTGTAAAGGTGGTTATCGGCAGTCTCTTCCACCAGATTATGTCACAATGAATAATGCAGAAACTGTAAGTTATCAAGAAATTGTAGTGTGAATGTTATTATTCCGGAAGTATTCAAAAAAGTGAAAGTCATTCCATCCCGCAGGGTATCAGAAATTTCTGTCCTTCATTAGGCTGTGAAAAGATGTAAGGAATTCTTAAGCTGGCCAGTCCAACTTGAGGACAGTGAGCATGCAATTACCTTTTTCAGAAGGAAAAACTTTAGCAGGTGAATCAAGTGTTTAAGGTGAATTGGTCTTCTTGAATTTTATACCACGAACGCAAGGTCTGCGTTTCCGAATCCGATGACAAAAATATCGTCAACGTGGCTTGTTATCGATCATTTTATGTACCTCCGGTTTTCCCAACTCCCCACTTAAGTATTCACTGTGCGTGGGTTCAGAGCATCGCCCATCACTATCCCATTTATTTACATGTAAGACTTTTCATTAGACCAAACCTACTGTTCAATGTATAACTAAACATTAACTATTCCAGCGTTGATGTTTAATAAACACAACTACCATTTTGGTTCATCAATGTATCCCTGTATGCAATGAACGGTTTCTAGTATTAGCACTTGTGAAAAACAAAAAAACCTCCACTCATCACAACTATCGTTTTGACGGTGGTTTCCTCGTTCGCGAAATAAAAAGACAACGTTGTGGGGTGTGGATTGTTAAAAACCTTTCTGAAGGCCACCAGCGAATTCTAAGTGACTTTTTGCCCTAGGTATATGCTGTTACATAAAAGTAGTAATCGTCAAATCGATTTGAAATCTGCCAACCACTACGACACACAATATGCAAAGTTCTGAATACCTGGAGTCAGGTGCAGTGGATTGTGCTTCAAACGTTATAAAAAATATGCTCTGTTCAGATTAGACCAAAATGGATAGATCAGTGACGGCGAAGCTCATCTAGACAGTACGGCTTCTCACCGGATTAATTCAGGCTATAGACGGAGTTTGTGTAATTCTGAATTTTCCCCTCACACGATTACGGGAGGCTTCACTCGGTGACAGTTCAGTGAAAATAAAAGCGTGAAGTTTGTGCTTGTTCTGTTCTGCAACGGTTATCTTCAGTAAAATTTGTGCTTCGTTAAATGTCTTCTCACAATTGGGGTAAACTAACAGCGTATAAAGCTTCAGTAGAAAAACCATCAGAGTAGTTGTCCTAGGATAAACTCGTAACACACCAGTGAAACTAAATATGCTGTTCTCAGAACTCGGGTTATGATTCCACTTAGTGGATACTCAATACGGACCACGATGAGTAACCGTGTGTGATTTCAGTTTGGTACATAAAAATGGATAAGTAGTTAATTTAGAAAAAAGATGGCAATGAAAGACAGTTATACAAATTATGTCGTGATTTCACACTCTAAAATGCAGAGTTTTCGGCAGCGAATCAAGAAACTGCTAATAAGGATGATACTGATCCAAATGCATCACAAGCTGAAATGTGTGGATGCTAACAGATTGCTGAGGAGGACGTTTTAAGACATGATGCAAATACTACCAACTAGATGGCGAAGTGCAGAAAAACCTTATGGCGAGTAAAGATGAAAATAAAGAGGTGTGTAAAGAACAAACGGACTAATGATCTCCATGTTCTAACAGCCTAATAGTTTTAGGGTAACTCCTGCAAGCAAAAACAAATTAATGACGATATATCGCTACCGCAAAAACAAGTTGGAATGTAGATTTCTCAGTTATGACACCATACATCGTTTCTCTTAGATGCCCAGAAAGAGAAAAGTGGGTAGCATCAACTTTGTTCCTGGGCAGCCACTTTGGAGCGCACTCCCTCACGCGTGCATCAGAATTTTGCATCAGTATGTTGATGTGCCTGACCTCAGGCACATGAAGAGCACCATTGTAAACTATGTTATCTGTGCACAGAGAGCGGTTTGAACCAGCTTTCAGTGTACAGAGTCTCTGTGTGTTTCGACTGTCGATTACTAATTGAACAGTTCAGTAAATGGCTTAGACGATGCAATTTTGTGTTGGTTGAATAAGTCTTTCAAACACACTCCTTCAAGGTGTTTATAACTGCAAGTTTACGGGCCAGTGTTTCTGATGTTGCGCGCCTTAAAACGGTTGAACTGGTTGGCTGTTTCGATCTTTTGAAGAGTTTCTAGATATGAGCAACTACTATACGATCTTCCACGAAGATATTGGACAACTCGCTGCTATGAACCAACGATTCCAACTAATCAAAATACTACCGGGACACAGTGTCACAGTATTATTAAACAAATCGATAAAGTGGATAGTTACACAAATTCAGCAGTTTCGATCGACATATCGTTTTCGGGAGTTGGACTAAAGTTTGGTGCCGAACAGGCTAAAGATGAACTATAGTCACATAATGTAATATTCATATCAAATGGAGTTATTTCGAGCAGTCGAGAGGTTCAAAGACGTTGAAAATGAACGAAGCTACAAACAGGGTGATGCATGCATCAGTAAGCCAGTGTACATTGACAGACAACTAGTTATTGGCATGACAACCAAACTGATACGATAAAACAAAAAGATCAGGGTGAAGGTCCAGTTAACCGCCAGAATGGTGAAAAGTAAAATATGCACTGATAAACATTTGGGAGGATTAGGGTTGGGTTCGATTTTTGCCTGTTCAAACTTGAAAGGTTGATCGGAATACATTGCAGTAAACATAACTGAATAAAACATTATTATTATTAGTAACAGCTCTGAGTAGTATCTGTCCGAGTTGGAAATAGTCTGGAAAGAAAGTAAGTTTGATGAATAGGCAATCTGTTATTTTGGATCGTTCGACATAAAAGCTGAACAATACTGACAAGCAATGCTGAGTGTTCGGGTATGATTATTCGGTCGTGTCCAGTGGCACAGTAGTTAAGACAATTCTCTCATGAGTACGCAGATTGAAGTTCATGTCACGGCTGTAACGAAGATGTGCACTACTGACATAACTTAGAAAGAACCAAACTAAAACCTATTGTTTATTGAAAGAGGCTGCATAAGAAATCTGCATGTTACCAGACGTTATGACCAAACGATTGACGTACATCAACCAAATCCGTATGTCTTATAGGTACTTCCAAGCCATGAATAACGTAGTTACGCAGTAAACCGGTTACTAGGATTCTCACGTGACGTATCAACGCAGTGTACGGGATAAATAATTAGTTAAATTAACTTCCTCTGTAACAACGTCACACCCCGCTTTCTTTGATTAATGGCCCCATTACATGCCATGACGCATTGAATTGTCCAATTAATGGAATGAATTCGACCGTGCATCGCTCGGTTAGATAGCAGACGTAACATGTTCAAATGCAACATATGCACACCAGATTATAAGCAAGAACATATGGGTTGAACATTTTTGCCATGTTTGAACTCACTAGTGTACAAGGGCAACTCAGCTGAAAAATGAGTCCACTGCTGTTTGTTTACATGCAGTATTCTCTAAGCTGTTAGTTTGCAATCCCGTTTGTAAGGGCTAAACTATAGGGGTAATCTTTCACAGTCTCGTTTGTAAAAGGCCTGTTACAGGAAGTTCAGTTGATTCTCCTCCATGGTACGTGGGTAACTGGACGTACTCTTTCTATCCTGCCTTCCATTACTGTTTATGGAACATGTTAGTTGTGAACATACTAGTTTACGGAACCTAACTACTTTTCTGTCATACGGACCTCCGCGCCACAGGTATATCTCCAAAGGTATGTAAGAAAATTGTTGGCGTTACTCCCTTCTCACATTTGTTAAATACACCCTCAACTATGTCAACCACTATCACTGATCTTGGTTCCAGTTTAACAGTCAACGTGTCTCAAACATAGCACAAGTATAAGGTGGTTTGTTTGCAGTCACAGTCTCTTTTAATGTTGCAATGGGCCTAGAATGCTTACGATAGTAATAACTATCCTGACCAATGTGTTGCAACGAATCGCCACAAAAGTACAGATCTCAGAAGATTCCCACCGTGTGTCATGTTGAGGGCAGTGGCAAGTCTTAAAGGAGTGGTTGCGTGTTCATTCATTTACATTACAAGAGAATGACTGGTAGCCTAAAGTTTGCCTGTAATCCATTCCCAAGATCAGAACTTTCGTTATCAAAAAGCTGAACAAGGTTTCGTTCACCCCGGATGTATTTTGTGGCCCACAACTGATTATACTCTTCTTCTGTTGGGTCAGCCGGTCCAGACTATTTCAGTCAAGTTCCTGATGTTTTGAGCAACGGATTAAACCAGCGGCAGAATTACTGTGGCTGATCTATATATGCCCCCATCGGATTGTATGCTATGAGGATGATGTCTGCAACGAGATCACACTGTTAGAAAGAGATGTTTTTGCGGCAATTTAATTATAGCTACAACCACTAGCGCTGAACAAAATTTGTATCACGATGACATTGTTTTTCATCTACCCACATCCAAGGGTATCATTTGTACACAAGGTATACAACCCAGCCTAACAATTATATGGCAAATGAGAGCAAATACCTTGTGGTCAGCATGCTAACAGTTCATTGACGATGGAAATCAGCTCACTGGTCCTTGCATTGAGAACGAACGAAGATTAGTTGTCTCAAACCGCTAGTCAGACTTCCCTGATCTGGCCACGCGGCCACCTTTCCTTAAATGAAAATCTAAACACTTGAAAACATATTCACGCACACATTCAAGTATCAACTGAGTTTACACGGAAATTATTATGAAAAAATTCATACCTAAATACAGATAAACAGTAGATGTCTGTGAAGATCCATACAGAGGTATTTCTCCTCTGTGTACGTGCGCGCGAGAAAAACTTTCTCAATTGGGACAGCAGTGGTGCAAAGGCGAATCACCACCCTTCACCACAGCAGGTGTCACCTGGGTTGTCGCGTTTGAAATATTGGACAGTTCACGTTTCATAGGTTACTGTTGAGGTACGTCTTCTTGGAGTTTATTGTAGACCTGTTGCTTGCGTTAGTTATGCTTCGACTTGAAGTGAAAAACGACATTAATTTCAATAATAAACATGTGCACCCGCTCATGCGATTTGATGAACCACATACGGCCAGCATGCATTATATTGCTGCCCAAATTTAAGTGGGGTCTACGAGGTAGTCGAGACTCTTAATGACAAACACATGCCATATTCCCAAAACATATTTCGCAGACCTAGCTCATTAAGCACCAACGGTCACTCAGCGCTGTGCGATCATTCTAACAACCAGATATAACATGCATTCAGTGCTGTTCATATCCCACTAACAACGACAACACCACTACCAATAACCATAATCGCAAGACACACCAACGTTTCGACGTCCCATCAAACCTGCAAACCTCATTCTCACAAAGAACTTGTGTTGCAACCCTGTGAAAAGTTCAGCCCATCCAATAGTCAATGCCTGCGGTGAGATGGAACAAACCAACCGATCAGCATTTGTGTGGATTTTTCTGTCTAGTCCGATGTTGTCAAATCGGCACACAGTCAACTCGCGATGTGAGGGGGAGTAGACATCATTTCTGGTTGTAGGATCGGAGTTGGAACATCACGTCAATTGAGGTTAGCAGCAATTGCATTGAACCTAGGTTCATTGGGGCGTGTTGCTTGGATTAGTGTGTGTTTTATACACCAGACATGTTGAAGCAGCGTCTATGAGCGAGGAATGTGTATGGTCGGGGATTTCGCTTGTCTCACCTTGAGTGGTAGATTCCCCGTTCGACTGGATATCGGAACCGGTCTATTTTGTGAAGAGTCGCCTGACTCATGCTTCGCGTTATATCACCACAATCGTATGTGAATGCTGAATCGCAATCGTCCGTGATCAATCTGCGGGTCGTCGGATCGTCTCGACTGGCGACGATTCTATCGTCTTGTCGACCTCATTCTAGAACCTCGTGTCTTGGGATACCCAATCAGTGATTAGTGAGGTGTTTACGTCATTTCAAATCTGATGTTTGCTAAATGATCGCACCACGCTATGTTTACTTGATGACAACTAATCCCTGTGGATGTCGATCGAGCTATTGTCATTCAACAACCCTTTTCCAAACACGTAGTGTGTCCCAAAAACAGATTTTCACTTACAAGTCTGGTGTTATTTGAACACCACTCACAGTCCACTACATGTTTCGTCTGTAAACCGACCCACTGCATAGAATGGGAACTCAAAATACAGTCACTAAATATGCCTCACAATTACATTACGTCTACCGCCGGCGTTTTGGTGAGACCAGCTTTGTCGGTCAGCGTATTTTCAAATTCGGGTTAGCTCGTTTGATCGCGTACTCACACTCGAGCCTCCGGGCGCAATCTCATGTGAACACTACTCAGTGTGTTACACTGATTGCTCCGTTAACTGCGTTCAGTAATCATGTCACTCAAACGGACTTATTAAAAGGCGTGATGAGTAATCCAGACGACTTTCAAAGCGACCCATGTCAATGCTGAACCACGCAGAGTTGAAACACAACGGTTGTTGTTTGAACGGAAACGGCGTTACCAATGTTCTGTGCAAATGCTGAGTGTAGTCGGTCTATTTTCTATGGCTGTGACCTTGGGTTATTGTCCTACAAGTGTGAAATTTTTCATCACAGAGCCCAGAAGCGCGATGCAAATACTTACGGGCAAACGCCAGATTTCAGCGAACGCCACAAGTGGTAATGGCACTCTTTTGGCACACGGGAATTGAAAACAGAATTTAGCCGCGACTAAGTTGCCTGAACGTCAGGTTTGTGTGTGGGTATGTGTGCGTGCACGCGAGTTGGAATTTTCGCTGTCTGTAAATGATTGTCCCCATGTTGCACTAGCGCCTACAATGATTGACAAGTCCAATGGGGCATATTAGTCCAAACATTGGCACAAGAGGGACAGGACAGTAAATAGACTGTATACTTGTGATTCCACTATTTCCTCGTGTACGTGTGCACATCTACCTTAAGTCAGTCGTCACTTGTTGGCCAACTTGTTGAGAATTGACTTCTTGCTCTTTCGACTATCCCATGTACAAGCTTCTGGACGAACTATATGTTCGTATTGTGTCCAAATTTGTTTGTCAGTGCGTTATGGAGTGACTTGGGCCCTCGTTCCAGACTGTCAAAGTTCACTCATGAAGTACGTGTACAAGCAGTCGATCGATCGTTTGATCTGTTGCCACTGCCATATGGTCCGTAGATACTAGCTAATCAGCTTTTTCTAGAGAGCTGTATGGGAAAATTGATAATTCTCACAAGAACATAGTCCACTTGGCGCATGCGGTTGAACAAGAATAATGTGTTGGTTCTCAATTTCGGACACAGACAACAGCCATTCATCTATCTCGGTGTTCTTGGTTCATTGTTTGATATTTGTCGAATCCTGTTTACATAAATCTATAGATATAAAACTTCCAGGACAAAATACAGTAGGCATTTTAGTAGATCTCAAGCATAAATATCGTCCATCATGTTTGAGGCAGACGGATTAAAGACTTCGCGATTTTTGTTTAATGGATGCTGGGAACTCTGGTTGTTCCGAACTGAACACCAGTGACAGAAATCCTGGAATATCTTCTAGAGTAAAGTAAGCTTTAACCACAAAACGTTCATTGTCTCAAATAATTGCCACACACGTGTCACCATACCGTGTATGTTGTGGCTGAGAAAACATATCAGGTTGACGAACCGCCATATCCAGTCTTACTACGATTCTTTGAACGGTCTGCAAGATTACTTTCTTACTCCAAGTCACGGAATCGTATACCTGAAAACATTTCTACACCTCAGTATTTAAAACATACTAGAACAATAGCAAAAATACTGTTCAGTGTCAAGTCAAGTAAGAGACCAGGGATTAAACGACACCGTCACATCCCAAGTTAGATGCCAAAGTTCGACAACAAATCGTCATACGATATCATCTGGCCTGGGCAGCATCAACGTATTTCCTCGAGGATATTAACGTGATTCCCAGAAAAAATCTTTTGGGTCCTGCAGTTTCGAGGTTCACTGAATCTGAATTTGAAGTAGAATCGAGGATGGGGACTAGAATTTCCCTGGGTAAATGGAACGAGCAAACCGCAGGAGTTTAAACTCCCCGGACGAACGTCGGAAGAACATAAGTTATAATCTACTCACTAAGTCTACATAATATGTGTTTTCTCTGTCAAGTTGTTACCGAATTCGAACCAGCTTATCTGTGTCATGCGCACTGCATCATTTGAGATTTACTGCCCAAAATGCGGATGCTGGAATTTGTACGCCAAAAACAGTTAGTCTGCTAGCTTATATCTTGACCGAAAATAATCCATCGTATTGACTTCGAAAACAGCTATGCAGAGAGAAAGGTTTACAGATGAAAACACTGCAGCCAAACAAGGCAATCGTTTAACGCAACAGGACCTAAGTAAGTATGAATAATTTGTGGTAAAGTTCATTTATTTTTCATCATACTTGCTATGACATTTTATCTTGTAACCTTATAATCTAGATCCCTGGAAAGTGTTGAGTTTCTGCACGGTTCCACTTAGTGCCCTCAACATCGACACTGATCCGCGGACTCTACTTAGTCTGACATAATGAACACATCTAAGTCGCAAATGAGTTACTGTTTAAAAATTTCAACACTATATGCATATATACATAATGAGCAAGGACCACCGTGAAACCAGTCATGTATTTCCGGCGTATTTTAATTGTTAATTATGTACTGCTTATGCTGTTTTATCTGACACCAAACTGTGATAGTATTCAAGATTTTGAGGTGGGTACATTTCCTTTGTGTGCTCTTGTAATCCACACTGATCTGCAAACTACACTGAGTATGTGATAAACTACGTGAATAACTCAAGAACAGGTTTCTGGGTACATCATTCTGTATACTAACAAGCAATGAATATGTCTGGTTTACTCCGCGTTGGACATTTGTATAAATACTCGTTCATTTAGTAAATAAGACAATTTGTTTTTGATAGTAAGTATGATGAAATGATATATCGCGCCTACCCGCTTTGTCTGTATGCAACCAATACATTTAGAAGTTATTATTTAGAATCGAGTGCGGTCCTCTTACCAAAATTCAAACCTTGTCATTCCGCCAAGAAATTTACTCCAAAATAGAGCTCACTGGAACGATTGTATTTCTGATGAAAGCGTGGTCGGAGTTCAAATCCTGGCCGTGGCAAGGATATGCACTACTGACGAGCTCTAATGAGAGCGAAACTCGAGTCTAGTGCTTCTTTTCGAAAGAGGCTGGCTGGAAAGTCTATCTGAATGCGAACGCTGCGATCAACTGTGAGTGATGGTCGACTTGAAAAGGTTGTATTTCTGATTAGTTTGTTACAAAGACTGGATAATGAGTGACTGGAATGAATCGTGTGTTTTAAAGATACGTGAAATGGCTAATATACGCCTTTTCAAAGCTTTGTTATTTGTAAACACGAGCGAAGTTTGGTGAACAGTTTACATGCAGATCACAATCATCCCGTAGACCAAGTAAGTTTAGAAAAGAATCCAAAATGAAGTACAGGCCTTTAAGGAAAACGATCACAACAAATCACATTTTTTACGTAACATAAGAAGGATTAACTAAACTTATCCGAGACCACTAAAATCCTCAAAAACATTGTTTCACTCACATTCGCCGTCACAAGATGGTCGAGAATCTCAAACAACTACCTAAAGAACTTTACAAAAAAGACGTGCGTAACAGCTACTGTGTGATTTTTCCTATCATTTCAATCTACCATCGTTCAACACCCTGGAGGTAAAGTACTTCATCAGATTGAATCATTTGTTTTAGGACAATTCTCCCACACTTATGGTGTCAGGCCTTTCAGAAATACAATGAGAAGATCACCCAGATCATCTATGTGTATTGTCCAAAACCCAATTAAAGCACCGTGAGATCCGCCAACAACGTGACCTCGAAAAACTCGATGGGGGGGCGTAAAAAATCTGACGTTAAACAAACTTTTTCGGTTATTTTTAAAATACCACGCCTTAGAAACACTTTCACTCAAAACAGATGCACTCAGCATCTCAATTTGTGGACAAGAGTGTTTAAGTACAGAAAACCCAACTTCTGCGCAGTTGCCGCAGCCATGAAGACGCACTCTTTATGTGATTCCTACACGCCATTGTAAACGAAAATTTTAAACAACAATATTCTACCAGTTTCGTTGGCTATTGTAATGTTGACTAACTTTTCGACTAGCGTTTTACGTCACGATCATTCTAGCTTGATGCTTCCTCTGTTCCACTCATACTCTGCTTGCTAGACTGCGACCGCACTATGTGTTCCCTGTTCAATTGGTTGTTAATTTCATTTCTGCTTCGTTCAATGACAACGAACTCTAACAGATGAACTGAAGGCGTCATACAAAGAATTCATAAGTATATAAACGTCGGAATTGGACCATTAGGAAGAACGTTTTTCGCGGCATGTATGTCATCAAATTGCATGAGTGAAGTATTTAACCAACCAAAGATTTGCTCATCAGAGCCGAGCATCTATCATTCTAATTCATGCACTGCCACACATGATCCAGTTTTTCGATTTAAAAGCTTAAGTGTGCTCAGTTTCAATTGACTGTGAAGGTGAATAGACAGATTTTGATACAGATGACTGTTTTTCACCGCGGTATCCATGACTTTCAAAAATATTTTCACCAGTTGAGCTGGTGGAATCAGTTGTACTTCTGTTACTGAGGCCGTGGGCACGTTGAACTCAGAACAATAACTTCCAAGCATGTATAATGCTCGTTGTGGGCTTAACACGGTCGTGTTGGGTGTAATCCAGTCCTCAGTGCTATTTTGTACCTGAGCGCCATTTTCTGCGTTGCCCATACTCTGATTGGCTTAATGGGCTAGGGTAACTGATCGTAATTTGGACAGTACTGACTACTCTCATCATTTGAGTAGTTTGAAGAATGACATTTAAATTGGAATGTATGGCTTTCACCGACTACTGACAAAAACGCAACACTTCAGACGATATTTACCTCCTTCTTTTTGGTTAAGCGAACAGTAGATATCAGTATCACATGAGTACCTCATTAAACAGGGAATTTCACAATCTAAACCGTTAGAGTATTGTCGTCCAAACACGTGGCTGATAATAATACACAGACATTAGTTCCCGTAGCCAGAGTTTACTTGAAAATAATGGCGATCACAAACTCATAAATTCTTGTAGGCAGTCGGTAAATATTCCTATTGATAACGTTTAACTTCCAGTTTAACAGGTTTTTTTTATCAGTAAATGTCTGAGAGCTATCCTTTAGCCTTGGGTTCCCATAGATGTTATTAAAGGCAAGTTCCAGATTATGTTTACCCTATCTGCATTCATTTCAACATTGTACGCACTTCTTTTTCTGTATTTGTCACAGGCACATCAATTTTATCCTCTTGTCCAAATCAACTGCTCAGAAGACTTGCGTTTCTTTTTGTGCTCCATCTACACACCAATCTGTATCGACGGTTTCCCAAGTTTTCTACCCCCGTGTCGTTCCATTTGTGAACGTGTCCAGGCTGGTTGTGCTCCTGTAATGCAACATTACCACTTTCCTTGGCCTGAGCGCCTAAACTGTGCTCAGTTTCCCAAATACAACAACCCCGAGGAAGTTTTGTGTATGGAGCGCAACTTAACGGAAGCCGACAGCTCAGTCCCTATAAGCAGCCCAACGGTCAGTTCGTTCGTGGCACATCAGCAGATGACTACAACACCTAATGACGTCAACGCACTTGCAGTAGAACAACATATCAGTACGTCTGTTGTAACAGGTAAGCAGTTGACGAAACTGGCGTTCAACACCGAGGCAGCTGATTGGCTACGCGCTTTTGATCAACAAAATCAGACCATTAAAACACTACTGGAACACAGACCGGAGTTACGATTACGTTGCACCTGTAACTGTCCATCGCCAATGATAAAGTCATCCGAGAAAGAAGATTCACATGAATATAACAAGGTAGTCACATTTATGTTATTGACATTCGTTTTGTTTTCCACGTAAACCTTGTGCATTGAACTTTACGTAGTCAACTAACTTTTTGGATATCAAAAACGACAGTGGCACAAGGGCAATCATCTCTATTATTCAACTTCGGCCGATCGCATAGTTGTACAATCAAAACGAAACATGAAACATACACAGTGTGCTTTTTGGAAGCGGTACCTAATCCTTACTCCACCACTGTGAACTAGTTGAAAACAAAGCTTGACAACTGCGTTAGACCTGTGTTCGACAGTACTGCGATCCACAGTCAGTCGCACGGGAATAACACAATCACAAGTTGAAAGAGTAGCAAATTTGTACAAGACACCTACGAAGGGTCTGAGCTTCCGTTAGACTTTAACCTGAAGAGGAGACGGTATACCTAAACGTGAAAAACTCCCGATGAATCGCAACAAATGATTTTCAGGACTCAGTAATTCATCAGATGAGACTTTGGGTTTAGTACGCTTACCGTTTACCTACAGATGATTGGCATTTGATGTTTTAGGTTCGTACCTGCGTTTTCATAATCTGTCTTCTGGCGACGATTGTTCGCAGCTGAGCGTAGCGTTGGCATTCACGTCGACCTTCGCTTGGCTCCTTCTGAAAAAAATAGGAGACAAGTTATTTTCTTGTTTGCGCCTGCCAATAGCGCATATCTCTGACAGGATCAGACTTGAATCCTTGTCCACTGTCATACGAATCAGGCGTGCTCTCCCTGATACCATTGACAAGAGAGGTAATCTGTCTCCTCTCGATAAAATTTGGCTACCTAAGCACTGTTCACTAGCAAACGTAACATTTTGGGTCTGGTTGTCTAACCCTGCTCAATGTGAGGTCGAGATGTGTTGGTCAGTATTGTGACTTCATGTTGATGGGGCTTAGCACAAGCAAAAACAAGTCTACTGATGCCATTTTCCGTTGTTTTTTATGGTATGTATTCGATTGGTAGAAGATTAGTCAGCTTTGTTTAAAATGTTTAGTTTTATATCACATCACGGACAAGTGGTTAGAAAATGACACAGGTACACTTCATTTCCTGTTGTTTTGCTTTCTCCAGTTAACAGATAGTACTGTGTTCGACTGCGAAATGCCATGCCATTCGCCCTACTCTTCTATCGGTTTTCCTTCAATCCCATCCGGGTTCATGACATTCTGGCTGGCCATATGGTCCATCTTGTGTGCCATATCTACAATGATTACCATTCTGACATTTCTCATGGACTCCTATCGATTCCAGTATCCGGAATTGCCGATTGTGTACTTGTCAATCTGCTACTTCATGGTTTCCATCGGCTACCTTATTCGAGTAATCTTAGGTCATGAGTCAATTGCATGCGATACGATCCGACCGGATTCCAGAACATCGTACCCTTTCATCAGCTCCACTGAATCAGACGATACGCTTCGCTGGGCAGCCTCTTCTCCTACGGCTAAGACTACCACTGACTTGACATGGCTCCCTACATCCACCACAACCCCAATCCCGCAACTTAGATTGCTCAGGCACGCGCTGACCGGTCGAGCAAGCTGCGCGGCCGTATTTCTGCTGACCTATTTTTTCGGCACAGCATCCGCTGTTTGGTGGGTAGTGCTCACCTTGACCTGGTTTCTCGCAGCAGGTCTCAAATGGGGCAGCGAAGCAATCTCTAAATACTCACAGGTATATTCACTCCTTTAACCATGTACCTAAATTAATGTCTCTGGTTGAACTTGTGGAAAAGCAGTTTTTGAAAGCCAGTGATCAGGTAGAAGTTAAACGTAGGACTCAATGAGGAGAACTGAAGACCTACAAGGCCAGAAAATGAAATCGGCACTCAAAGACAGCTATGTATTTGTTCGTGAATGTTACGATTCCGGACAGTGCGATGCAACACTTAACTTTGAAAGACAGTGCTTTGAAGATAAAAGGGCGTTTCTCCAGTTAATTTGCGTTTCCTTGCAGAGAGGTCATCATAATCCCATGTACTTCAATTAAATTGTGTGTTTATAATGTGTGTGTAAAGTGTGCGTTTGTGGTTACTTTCATTTTGCCAGAACGATCGAAGGAAACGTACACTCACGAGTAACACTGGGTTTCATTGAGACTAAAATCAATATTTGTCTCTGAATCGAAACATACTACCAAATGGTTTTCAATGGTAGCTTTTTGTGATCAATGCGAAACCAAAACATAGGTTCACCGCGTCCTGGTTTCACACATTTGTTTCTAAGACAAAAATTTTACTGGTAGAACAACATTACATTTACCTGGGTGACGTTAAGACTGAAATTAGCCACATCTCTGACTACTCATCAGTAGCCTAACAGAACATTAAGTGAAGCAGGATAGTTCGACTTGTTCAGAAGTTACAATCACGGAGTTATCGCACAGGGTTAATAGGTAGGTTACTGTGTCTCTTCTCTAGATTCCGTGTCTCGGAGTCGACCACTTTGAATGTCGGTCAGTTTTCAAGCACATTTTCCTATTAGACTTTACGCGAAACTTTCATCAGGTCAGCACACCCGTAGGAAGCTCAGCATGCTAATATACAGTAACCCCAAATCTCGCGACCATTTCAGTCGTCAGATGTAAACCAGTGAAGCCGGATTTTGTCTCTAAAGCTAGGTGGAAGTAAACATTTGTGAAGATTGTACACATTCAGTGATCATATGACGAGTCCCACAATGCACTGTTTGGTTTGGCCCATGAGCATGGACTGTTTTCCGAGTGACCAGAAGGGATGTGCTACTGCTTCATAGAGGCGATGATAGTGGTTGAGGTCACCGGAGATTACAGTACGAGTGTTCACTGTTAACAGTATGCGAACAGAACGACTGGTTAATCCGAAAGGCTCACATCTCAGTCCATCACTAAGGTCGTTGACGGCGCCTCACAATAATGAGCGCCAAAATTGACTGACTCAATCACTTGATACTAGTCCGGTTGAAAATTCTGTAAGTACCCCAATGAAATATGCCCACGAGACAAGAATTAGAAGAAACTCTCCACATTCAATATTTTCACTTCTGAAGGCATGACAACCGACAACACAAACGCGTATCGTGGTACCCTACAACCGCATCCATAAGTCGGGTGAGAGATCAACAGAGGAAGAGAATCAGCCTGGTAGATAAACACGTGGAATAGTTACACTCACAAAAATGAAACGCTTGTCACTAACCTAGAGCAGTTTACAACGAATGAGACCCACTGTTTTAATTCGCAGTGGAAACGAACACTTTCTGAATTACTAGTAATTAGTGTGGCAGATTTGTGATTTTAGATGAGACCCAACTGTGAAAAGTCAGGGCTTCGGCTGGATTCGAACCAGCGACAGACACAGCATGCCTCAACGCGGCAAGCGCTCTACCGGCTGAACACCAACGCCACTGCTGAGCATAGAAATTGTATTACTAGTAAAAAAACTTTCTGAATTGATAAGCAAAACGAACTGAAGAGATCGCAGCATCTTTCTAGGTGAAGTTAACGCCAATAGCAATAAGCATCCTTCTAATTATTCAGAACTTGATATTGTGTTTCCTCACCGCCCTTGCTTCAAAGGTGCATTTGCTGTACAATCGTTCATATGTGGTATTCTTTCCCACGGTTCTACCACCGAAATTCTGGAAGAAAAACTAGTCTAATTGTTATAAAAAGATAAATGGATTCGTAATTATTTCGCTTATTGTATATCCCAATAAATCAGTTTTGTCAGCCTGTCCATCAAAATAGTTCTGCGTTCTACTTCCATCAGGATTTTGTTAAGACGGATGTTTCCAGTTGTGGTCCAGCGTATTAAAATTGAAACACGTGTTGCTTGACCACAAACGCCTCTGTACTAGTCATCACAACAAATCTGTCATGACGTGCAGCACGTGTGAAAAAGTTGACCACGCTTGGCCAAGATAACCTGTTTAATGATAAAAACAGATTGATACGTGTGGTCACTGGGCGGCACTCGAAGTTTACCGCTGACTGCTTCGGTAACTTTGAGAAAAACAATATCGATCATAAAATGCAAATTGACCAAAACCACAGAAAATTAATCGGGGATTGTGGTTAACACTAAGTGAACACCATTCATGGTCGGTCGCACAGTCGGCGTTCAGACAGATTGTCTAACCATCTGTTCTTGAGAAGAAGCACTGAACTCGAGCTTCGATGTTATCAGACCTCGGCACATTGAAACCATGGGGACCTGAAATCCGGCTGATTGCTTCAAAGTGCCACATTTAAACGATCGGCCACGTCTGCTTATTAAAAACCACAGGTTGCCATATCTTCCAGACAGGAGTTACGGTAATTGTCTTGAAAACTCTAATGAACAGCCACGCGATCGGAACATTTCATTAGGCTAAAATAAATTAATTAAACTGTCTGAACAGTGAATTGAATGTTAAGCAGTACTCACGTTTGGTTACGGCCTCATGTGAACGTGAACCATGAATATGCGGCAGTGGTGACCTACAGTTAGAGTGCAACACCAGCATAGTGTTTTTGATCAACAGGGACTAGCTGATAAAGTAGTCTGAATGCGGTAACTGCAGATTCAGTGTGTTCCAGTGAAAGTTGTTTCTTCGGACATCGATGAGTGAATACACGTAGCAACGGTGTGCAACTGTCAGCCTTGAACTCTCTTGACCCATCACATTTTAATTTAATACAGAGCTGGTTTTAACAGCGGATAGTGCAACATTACCACATGTCTTATGGCTGTTTTAGTATACGCAAAACTGCTTAGATAATAACTGGTCTACAAGCCAGAACGTTTGAGAAGTAGTCGATTTATATTGTGGTCATCACACAATCTTGTGCCACAAACGTCCTAACAGGTATCCTTCTACACTCCGAGGGTATTGGTGACACTGTATTCCTTAGATCCGATTCATCCGCATAGCGAAAAAACAAGGGCTATGTGAAGTTAACATTTCGTTATTCTCGTCGGTCACGTACACAAACCCATTGATTATGTACAAAAACGGGTATGATAACATAGACGGCCATTGATAATGGCGCACATTAATAAATCACGGCAACCACACTGACTGTGTCGGCATCTTTTGCATGCAAAGAAGTGGTCGATTGTGATTGATTAGCATGGTTTGCAGGAATGTTAACAGCTTCGGGTTTCAATTACACAATAACAAACAGAAAGTTGTTAACACGTCAACCAACTGGCCTGTATCCAAGACGAGTTTACCAACCGAATACACCGGGTTCCGGCGTAGCTGTTTGTTGGGTCATCACTAACTACTTATGGGTGTGTTCCACTATCTGTTATGTTAGCGTCTCACCAAAAATATCTCTGCTACACTGAAACGCCCAGTTTTTGTCTCTTGAAAGTAGATTTCATTTCTGAGTCTGGATAATTAAAGGACATTCACATACTGCACCTGGAAGTTCCTGTGGCATTGAGACGATCCCTTTACAGAGCAACAGTGGTGCCTGCTGAATGCGCAATTCTTTCACCGGTGACTTACATTGTATAAGTTAGAACGTGTATATGCACGTTCACTTCGGAGCCGAACAGATGAGTGGCGATAAAAATTACTTAGCAGTCTACAGAAGAGAAAACTGATTAGAACTACTCATCGGTGACTCAGAACTAATGGTTAGCATGCTTTATGTGGTCAGAGGTTTCAACTTGTCTTGGAGTTTTGAATCGTGAGGTTATCAGGTGGAGTTAACACACAGAAATTTTTTCTTTCTAAAGAGACCATTGGGAAAAATATCCACTATTAAGTATTTGAGCTTTCAGATATGGTTTAATCCTGCCCAATTTGCGATCAATAGCGCAGTGGCCACCAAGATCGCCTCGTGAAATTGTGGCTGGAGTTAGAATCTCAGACTCTGACAAAGTTACGCAGTACTGACGAGCATCAACGAGGGTGAAACACAAAACGAGTGCTTACTTTCAGAAAACCGGGTGACTGGAAATTCCACTCATATGTGAAGACTATGACCAGCTGCTTGTGAGGCTTAAATCGGCATACACTAGGACTGTCAATGATACTCTATGCTTACATGCTCCATCAACTAGAGCTTGCTACAATGCTGTTTGAATGAAAACAAGGTTAATCGATCTGGCAGGCAGCTCCACCTACTTCAATTAGTGATACCTCCAACGTCCTAGTATAAAGCAGTGACTCCCAGCATAAGCTTGACAAATGCAAATGACATGGCCTCAGTGGTTCTAAATAGGAAGGATTTTTTGTCCTTTGTCAGTCATTGAGACAACAGTGACATCATTTTTTTTAATAGTGGGGATAAGCAACAACAGAAGACGCACACAACACGCTTGATAAACACATTAGCCTGATGATGTCATGGTTTCTTCCCTATTTGAAGAATGGGCCTTATTTGAGCATGTAAATCCTGTATAAATGAGTGAAGGTCACCTGATGGGATCAAAGTCTCATAAGCAACTGAATTTTGAGTGAGTCATCGAGCATAAATTGTTTGTGAACATGGGGTTAACATGTAATGAAATTTAGAATTTTCGAATGATAATGACATGAAGTGAGAGACGACCTTCGAAGGCAAAATAGCGGAAGTGCGCACTTGATGCACTCAAACAAAATGCGTGAATTTGTTCACCAGTATCAAACTCTGTCACGACTTTCAACAGTACATGATACGAAAGAGCAGAGTAGCGTTGACTATGATAAGCTGTACGTCAAATAGCCTTCTGCGCCAGCAGTACAATATGAACATTTAGCGTCCAGCTTGCTACTCGGTACTCACTGATTTTGCCAAATGAATCAAACAGCATCTTAATTAGTCGTGGCTTCATCGTTGCACGTCCATTCAGCTTATGCTACCTATCAGGATTGTGGTGAATAGCACACACTGTGATGTTTGACCTGCTCAACTATTATGGGCTGTGCATTTTCATCATGTAATCAATTGCTTATACGCGTGGCTTTCGAACTGCTTGTTGAAAAACTTCCACACCCTTCAAACAATACGGCAGGCTAGTAGAATTGGTTTGAACAGGTTGACAACGTTCAATCTGGTCATCACATCGTTGGTTACTAACCCCGAACTTTTTCAGGTCATACATGAACAAACGGCTTGTAGGATGGGTCGAATTCAAGAACAGTTGTTTCTTAACACAAACAACAATATAGGTCCTACAAAATAGTGTAAAAATGATATGACAGCAAACTGGAAAGTTTTCGACGACGGACAAATGACGGCGATGTGTGTGACGCGAACTTGTAGGATGCCCAAAACAGAAGGTGATGGGTTTAGGGTTAAATAAGTGTGACCCAAGTGGCTAGTGCACAGGTACTTGACGTACCTAATACGTACATAATTTACCGTCGTTACACTTGATCGCTCTTAATGGCTGCCTGCGATGGTGAATTTATAGTGCACTCAAGAATTTGAAACGAGTTCTGGTGAACTAGATGCATACTCATACCATTCACTTTTGGTACTACTGAGAAAGTAAACGATAATCTGAAAGTGAATGGAAGTCATCGGTTTGTTTCCGGATGCATGGGTCATTTGTTCAGAGGAAACGCGTCAGAATTTGCGCTAATTTAAGCACCAAGTCTTCAGCAGTATCAGACTATGGTGGATAGTCACACGGTTCTGAACGTTGTGATACTTTTCATAGCTATGAGGAGTTCACCTTCAATTAAGCATCAGATTTACTAACCCACTTTTGCGATAAATGATCCAACAAGTTGACACGGGTAAAAATGTCAGCCGCTTAAAGGCAGACTGTAATGCAGTTGTTGAAATTATCCCCAGAATCAACAAACCCGCATGAAATGAGCATGTGACGATTTTCATTTAATTCACCTTATCACATGCCAACTTGCAAAGCAGCAAAGCATCGCAAATATGTATCTCCACAGGTTCTTGCGAATCGACTCTATTGATCAAGCACTGAGAAAGCACTATGCTGGCTTTTGGGGATTCGGCTCACACAAGTATCTAGTGGCTATAGTTTCGTTGCCTTGCATTTTGGAAACAGCTCTCTGGAGAACTGATAGTAAATAGAAACCAATTAGCTAGTCATCATATGTGTACATCAACTCCTAGCAACCGCCACTGAAAAATTGCTGTATTAATGCACGATGTTTTTTGCATGACATGTACAACACCATAATAAGGAATCCGTTCACATCGAATTTACACATGAGGAGTAAAGAGAGAGACTTTGCAGCAATGGGTGTGGTTGGAAAGTAATCACTTTCGTGAAAAACTGTGGTAAGCATCCAGAGTGACATTACGAAAACGGAACGAAATATAGAAAGGAAACTTTTAGTTAACCTGTACTGAAGTTAATAAGCAAGTTACTGGTAGATTCTCACTAGTTTTCCCAACAGATACAAATCGATATCTAAATTGTGCAGCAAAGTTCTCGTGTTTTACGTACAAAAAATTAATGGCTGGATACCATGTTCTGCGCTGCAGGTATTTCACTTCATTGCCTGGACTATCCCAACGGGTCTCACGGGTCTGGCTATACTTTTGGCCGCGGTCGAGGGTGACCCATATACTGGACTTTGCATGATCGGGACAAGCAGACGTTTTCCACACATCCTGTTCCAGTTCGCTCCAGTTGCAATGCTCCTTGCCACCGGGATTTTATTCTTAACTGTCGGATTTATCGCTCTGTTTCGCATTCGTGGTGCCATCAAATTGCATCGAATGGGATTGCACAAGGCTGACCGTTTGGAAAATCTGATGATCCGTATTGGAGTCTTCGGATTACTTTACACCATACCGAATACGATTGTGCTGATGTGTATAGGATACGAACTGCAAAACAGTCGGGCTTGGGAATTGGGACTGGCGTGCGATTGCAAATACACTGACATTTCAGGAGATGGAGGAATGAACATTCTTCCTCTCCAGTGGACGCCTCCGAAACCGAATCTATCGATCTTTCTGCTCAAACACTTCATGAACCTGTTCATTGGCGTGACTTGCGGATTTTGGATATGGTCCCACAAAACCGTTGAGTCATGGAGGGGGTTGTGTCGGCAGAGATGTTTTTTTATTCGGGGCAGCCGAAGTGGCACGCTACGTCTTTTGACTAGCCAGCCACACACTGATCCTGATGGATCAAGCAAAGTTCATCTGATGCAATGGAATAAACCGAAAACGGAATCTCAAACGTGGATTCAAACTAGGGGATTGGATAGAATAACTGAACCGGAGATTGATATCTCCAAAACAGCTTTTATCAAATTTGGTGCAAAATCCATAAAATCTAATGGCATACACTCGCGTCCCGACAGCTTGCCGACCAAGTCATCCGTGCCCAGCGTTCAGTATGAAACGGGGACTCCGAAGGTGGGTAGCTATCTTGCTTTCAGTGAACGATCTGCGATGTCAACAGTTGCAAACAAACCTGCTGCTCTGCCGTTTCAATCAAATAACAGTGGTGCCGGTTGCGACTTCTTTGTGACCGGGCTTGCTACTAGGCCATCTAGCGGTATGCGAATCAGTGCATCACATACAAACGGATTTCAAACAAGCCCAAACAAATCACTTGCCATCTTTCGAGGAACCAACTGGTCCGCACTATCAAGCAGTGGAATAGGAAGCGGACATGGAGCAAATCTGAGTTTTGACGTAATTCCGCCAAGCTATCCGGCTTCCCTATCAACTGAATTATCTGACTGTGGGATCAAAGTGAATCAGCCTGATTCCGGAGCACAGGGATGGCACTGCCCGTCTGCAGCAAAGGTAGAGTTGGGTATCGGTAACCACCCGAAAATTTGCAGGAAAAGCTTGGCTAATAGTGATTACACGTGAGTAATCCTCTTAATTGTGGTCATTTTCATCGAGGAATATCAGTTTTCAAGAGAATTCTTAGATCATATTGACCAGCCACTCAAACTTACAGCACTATTAATAAAAATAGCATTTTAGTTTGTCTACTTGCAATTGAAAAGTAGTTAAAAGTTGAAAGCAGTTTACCACAATGGAAAAGGAAGTCGTCAGACGCAAATCTCTCGATACCAATCTGGTGTCGTCCGAACACACACCGCTTAATTCATAAAGAAATGACAAGACAGGGCAAAGATTCCAGGCAGTTTTTAAGAGGCACACTCATGGAGCCACGCGTTAATGAAGTAAAGATATCTTAATTCTGGTACGTAAAACAATGCAAAAAACGAATAACCCACTAACAGACATTCCATCGATAATTGAAAACAAGTTACCAAATGGTCATCTCCTTAAACTTGAGTTTTATGTAGGGATGATTCTGCATAGACAACCTACAATCAGTTATGCTCCACGTGATAGAATATGCAGCCTTATTTCCCTGTCACGGTTAACTGGGTTGAATCACTATTCCATCGGCACACTTGCAGCTAAAATTCTTTTGACTTCCCCGTTAACGCATTTTGATAAATCCCTAGATATGTAAGCAGTCTGTGTGTGGTTTTCTCAAAATCTCTTTGCCCCGCTATCTCTTTTCATATTTAAAATTTTTTCATTATATGTACTATCTTTTAATCTATCGGTGGTTTAACAGTTTGATATTGTTTTCCTTAAAAAAACCTACAGTCTTACGAACCTTACGAAAAATGACTAAAGTTTATATGTTAGATAATTTCCTCACAGCTTCTTAAGGTTGCCAACCTCAGATAGCGCTCAAACTGTTAGGTCAACCGTTTCATTAACACGGTTTATCGGATGATATAAGGGGATGACTGGATGCACAAATTTAGTAAGTACTTGACGACCGTCAAGCAGCTTACACCTGTGTTCTCGAATTACTCAATGAAGGCTTCGAAGACGCTCGTCGTTTCTTCGCTGTTTAACAGGGGTTCGAAGGGGGGAAAATCACATTTCATTACTATAAGCAAACGTCCTCGAAGAAAGTCTGTCACTCCTGTACGTAATCTCTTCAGGATTTGTTTGCAGATCCGGACGAGCAGCGTGTGATCGTTGCTTCTAGTGTATCGCTTACCGCACAGTTTTCAAAATATACGTAACCTAACACATTAGTCCCGGTTTGCCTACTTTTAAGGCATTGAGAGTGACAGTGTTCGCTGTATTACCCATAGCTGGACACTACGGCATCTTTTGCGGATTGCGGTGTTTAGACGACGCTTAATCTGTTGACGATCTGACCACACACAAAAGTGCGTTAAAAGCAGTTACCAATTTTCTCGACATAGTCAGATTCTTTAGTCCATTGCTCTTTTTGGTGATCGGTGCGTTTTGACAAACTCCAGAGGACAGTCATTTTATCTCACCAATGAATGAAGTGTCATAGCTCCCTTGTCACCACAAAGTTGACGGACACTGTTAAGCAGGGTTTCCACAATTCCCTATCTAACTTACCTGGGACAAAAACCTCTTTTAAAAAAGACTGATTGGGCAGACCACGTTAATTGTCCACAGACGTGTTACAAATTGGAACCGTTAGAATGCCAAAGAGTACAAAGTGTTTTCGCTAGATCTCTTTTACGGTTGGAAATTTTGATTCACCTGTCTAACTAATCGCTCTTGTCCGCGTTCACTTTGCAAACACTTTCATGTGTTTACCAACCATAGTCCAGTGCATCGCAGTAGGAAGGGATCAAAAAACCTCATACCGAAGTCCGTTAGGTTTAACTTTTACTACCTTAAGAAAAGCATTAAAAACACGCGTGAATACTAGAAATTTCTGGGTTGAATCACTTCAAGCCAAACACCATTTACATTCCGTCACAGTGTTCACATTCAGATATACCTTTCGGCCAGCCTACTTTGTAAGGAAGCCCTAGAATCGGAAGGCCAATCTAATGCGAGAAATATGGGTGGTATTCAATCTGAGATAATCTAAGTCCTAGAAATTCAAATTGTACATATTGCTCAGTTAGTTCAATGAGGTCCGTGACTCCAATCTGACTGAGAAGTTCCTGATCGCGAAATTACCGATTGGAGTTATTGGATGATTGGATAATCTAACCAGTATTCCCACAAAGTTGGGGTTGAGTGATTAAAAATGACTGATCGACTACATCTACTGTGAACTTACTGACCTTGTGGTTAACACGCTAGACTTGAAACACGAGGGTCGAGGTGCAC